>JAOYSI010010074.1:0-78917 GCA_025775065.1 Hiodon alosoides
GAAGCTGTTATAGCTGCAAAGTGGGGACCAACTCGATATTAATGCCTATGGATTTAGAATGGGATGTCATAAAAGCTTCTGTAAGTGTACTGTGTAGGTGTCCCAATACTTTTGTCCATATAGTGTATCTCTAAGTGATTTACAGATATTTCTAGATTGTTTTCTAAATACTATGCATTTCAAGATGTCTGCCAGCATCTGGAGATATCTTTAAATGGTCTAAAGATACTGGCAAATTCACAGGAAAACAGGGCCAATTAGATTATTTCCTGGGATGCTGCCTGTGTAGATGTGGTCCTTCTGTGCAATTCATTTCTTCCAATAAAAATACAATGTTTTTTGTAAAAATAAAAAAAAGTGAGAAAAGTTAAGTTGATTTATTTTATTTATATAACTTTTTCATTGTTTAATTAAATTTCATAATTTGTTTAAATAATGCACTGATCTTCTTATACTCCCTTGCAAAATTGTTATCATTATTATTATTATCGAAAGCTAGTCAGCCCTAGGCCACATGCAGGATACAATGCATCATTTTCATATTACCTTATATTGCCTCAATCTTTTCCCCACAACTACAAACTTTTATTATTTTGGCCACATTAAAAAACACTGAAAATCAAAAGGCAAGGAAAAGCCTGTAAGCTTTAAATAATTTTATGCAAATGCATGTAATTTACAATAACTTATTATAACAGTATACAGCTAGGTTTTAGGTTCATTTTCAAAGACGTCCCAAAAATATGAAAATTTAATGATGAAATTTAATGATGTCAAAAAATTAATGTTTTATTTTTATTAGGATTACAAAGAATACTAACATAATTCAATAATGCATGTCTTACTCTATTTTATCAGATGTAAAAATAACTATAACTAAATACTAGATTTTGCCGTAGTACTGGGCTACAGTCCTGTAGACCCGGGACTGTAGCCACAGGTTGGCCAGGGTGGCCACCGCTGTAACACCCAGGCTCAAAGTGAATTTTCTTTCTGTGATATTATAACATTTTAATAACAATGTTGTTGAACTGGGAAGCATTCATAAGCAATATTATTAATAATCTCTGTACTGATTAATTAGTTCGATTGATTGGTTTTTATTGCATTTGTCGTTTAGTGCTTCCTAATTATAAAAACAACTGGATACTTTACAATGAGCTAACAAATAAAATAATACATCAGCTAATGTGGGAACATTGGGAATTAATTCATTAATTAATTCCTTAGCAGCGTATTTAGCGAGTGACGAATCAAAAGGAAAATGTATCTGTCTTGGGATAAAGATGCCAACATTTGGAACCTTGATGACAGATGATCAGGCTCACAAAGAAGATCCTCAGCACGGATGAGGACTCAGTCTGATCCCATTGAACATGAAGGTTAAAGACATTGGGAGGGAAATGTAGAATCTATGTCAGAGGATGCATAGGCTGCAAATTTCCTTTCACCTATATATAAATATATATAGGTGATACTATAGATAATATATATGTACTACTGCAGTTTTTTCTTCCTACTACTGGTAGAAAGAATTGAGCACTAGATATGTTTTGCACAAAAAAGAGGTACAATAATGTAAAAATCATTAACAGGCCATTCTTCTCAACCTCGGATGACACAGTGTTATAAACTTGTTATTCAGAAGGTTATTAAATGATGCAAAACATTCAGAACACAGTGTTCATTCCAAGTTACTGCAGTGACCTAACAGACTTTCCAGACGTAAGAGGCTTTGACGTACGATAATGTCTAGGGTTTACCAAGAATGGCGCAACAAACAAAAAAAACATCCAGTTAGCATCAGTTTAATCTTTAAATAAAAGCACTCTCTCCCTCTCCATGCGTCAGTTGCCAGTAATTATAACCATAGCTCTGTATTTATTTAACAGCACTTTAGGTTTCACTGTTTCAGTCTTTCAAATACTTCCATATTACCTTAAGCCCTTTAGCATTTACTTGCTACGAACAGGTTACATGTGTCTGAAAGAGGCTTGGAGCACCTGCTGCTCTGCCATGTTTAGGTGTACTTATTACGGTCCTCTTTTTAACGAAAAGCCGGACTGACTGTTCAGGAACAACCTCGACTGTGACGCTCTCCCGTGGGACAGTTCTGGCACGGCATTCATATTTCACGCCACTATCGTGATTTCGGCGTTTCCTCTGCCCTTTTCATCCATTGATCGGCGACCCGCCAAGTGTTTGCCATGTGGCTTGATGTCACTTAGATTACAAAATGTCAATGGGACCCCGTTTCTAACCAACAGACTAGGCCATCAGATATATGCCTCTGCCCACGAGGAGCAGTGCTCTCTTTATTTAACAGGCACGAGCTCCATTTCCCTCATGTTGGGGATGAATGAAAGGCTGGTTCATGACTGACAGCACAACAATCAAAAAGGATAAGGCTGTGTACATATCTATCTGTATATGAATCGTTGGAAACCCAGTAGTTTTTTTCCGACTTCTTTAAGGTCACTCACCTCTCACCATAATCACAGCATTGATAAATAGAGGAAACTCTGTCCCCATCTATTATTTATTAAGCAGATGCTTTTATCTTAAATGCCTACAACAGTTTACATGTGTACATTCATTTATACAGCTGGATATGTACTGAAGCAATTAAGTAGCTTGCTGAGGTATACAACAGCAAGTACTAGGACTTGAACTGGCAACCATCTGGGTACAAGCATAATGCCTTGACAAATACTTAATGACTGTAGTACCAAAACTCCCTTTAAAGAAGGAGAGGCCCCTCTCCCCAATCAAAAATCACAAAATGTATAATTATAGTTGGATAGCTTTAACATTTGTAATGGAGGTATTGCTGTTGAACCAAACACATGTGATCTGGCAGTAACTTTAAAAATAAATATATTTTTGAAACCCAGTGCTACATTTAAACTGCAGACATTTTAAAATTTTTCTTTTAAAATTAGGAGACCGGGTAAAATATTACTGCGAGTATCACTGTCTTTCCATACAGGAAGCAATGCCAAAACTCCTCTTTACACTTTTTACAATATAAATTGAATAGTGTGATGGGTCACCCGTGGTTCTGATCCACGAGCCTTTCCCTTACGGATTGCAGACAGGCCAGTGAGGTCATTAAGCTTTAACCTATTTTTATGGAATTTTGACATGGAACATGCCATTGAATTACATCCTTAACAATTATATAAATAACCTACTGCAATTTTCTCACAAAGCTCCCCCTCCTGCCTCCATGCAGCTGATTTCGCAACCAGAGAAATCATAGCATACATGGAAGAGAGTTATGGTGAGAGTATAATGAAAGTTAAGCACGTAGGTGACCTGCACATGCAAGACTCTTTTTTAAGGCCCCTACACGGTGTAAGGCCCCTACACGGTGTAAGGCCTAGGTTCCGCTGAGAGAGGAACAAATAAGAACAGGGTAGATAGTACAGAACAAAAAAAAAGTAAAAAAAAAAACCTCAAATATGTACTCTGGCCTAAGAACAGTTTACACGGGCAAAGGTCATTAGCAGTTTTAATAGAAAACATAAATCATCTCTGTGACTGGGGAGTCCCAGTGATTTCCTTAATCAACTGTGTTGTTTGTCTGAGTTAACTATTTTCCAGTGGTTAATGTTAATAGTGTAATACATTAAATTGTTTATATTTTTGTTTACAGAAGTTAAATGTCAAAATTGAAATTTGGTATTCTGATGCACATAATCCTATGGTGATTGTCCTTCACAAAAATAATTTGGTTTTAATAAAACAATTGGTAATTACTGCTGTGGGTAAAAAAACAAAAAAAAAACAACTTAATTAATTGGTATGTGTTCAGGAGCTCATTTAGCATGTATTAAATTCAGGTGTGCTAGCCAATGGAATGAAAGAAAATTCTGTTGTGTGGGCCATCGTCGCATTACCAAGCCACTATATTTGTTTTAATCAAATTGCACTTTTGAAATTGTCTGCGGCATTAAACAGTTTTAAGTCTAGAGTCTCTGCAAGCTATTCGACAATCTTACCGAAAGCATGGCAAATGGAATTACTTGAAATGTACATTGTTCTTTGATTATTAAGGGAGTATTAAGGGATTTGAAGTTGATTATTAAGGGAATTTACAGTCCAGTCCATTCTTTTTTGGCTTTTAATTGTGCACTGTTGCTGAGAAAATAAAATAAAAACCTAATCTCTTTAATTGACTATGGTAAACTATGGTATGTATTTAATTACTCAGGATGGAAATTTGACTAGTATCCTAATAAATAAGCATCTTTAGACCATTAAATACATTGTTAAGTGGCTATGGTTTGTATACTGTAAATCTCCCTATTATTTTTCATTCCATCATCATTATATAATTGGTTAAATAAGGGTTTAAAAAGCCCATTAACACACGATGTGTTAAAAAGGTTAAAAAAAAAAGATGAATGAAATGCTAATAATTAGAGAAACAGACACTCATTAGAGGAATAAAGGTTTGGAGGGATGAATAATTTGGATTAATTCTGGGCACCAAATAGGGTGTATGCAGTAAGCAACAAAATATATACTTATGTTTATAAACGGAGGAGAAAGCGATGGAATGTCACAAAAATCTGTCCCCTCAGGGGACCACAGCGAAGAAGTGAAAAGATGCCAGGCCAAAGATAAAGAAAACATAATCAAAAGGAAGAATTTTGAAATGAATATGAGAAGAATCTTATTCCTAGTCTCTGAACACATATGTAGTTGCTGAAAGGGTATGCATTGCATAAAACTCAAATTAAGTAATAAATGTTAAACAAACAAAAAAAGTGTGGCAGAAAGATTTTTCTAATTTGTCGTTGGAAAGGGAAAATAGATATGAATATTACTTAAGGAGAAGTTAGAAAAAAAGACAGGGGAGAAAGACTGGGAGGAGATCAGAGAGAGCCCTAGGCTTTTAGCAGAAGGGGAATTATGCAAGCATGTAGAATCCTCTTGGGCAACAACCATCTGGAAAGTTCACTTTTATGCCTTTTAGAATTCCCTGAAAGACGGTATAAATACATTTTTTCCCATTGGAAGTTTGTATGCTGTTAAGGATAAATGCTCCCACATAGATGGTATGGTACTTAAACTTAAAACACATCAAAACATAAATATCTATATATACACACACACACATATAATTTTTAATTTTTTTTTTGTTTCAGATAATAATGAGGGACTCAGAAATTACGCAATGAATTGCTCAGGAAGTCAAATAAAGTTGGATGCATGGAGACCTTCTGTCATGATAATAAGCAGTCTGACTAAATCATTCACGGTGATATTCGTTGAAGCTATGTAGTTGAATAACTACACAGTGCAAAGTAGGGCTTACGTGAATATTAGCTCACGTGTATCCCGAGTTAAAAAGGGGCAAATATACATGCTAGGTCAGTCACATGCACTAAATGATAAATTATAGGGTTAGATAGCATGTGCACATGAAGAAGCATTTATAATGAAGGTGCTACGCAGACACAGCTGTGCACAGATTGGGGTCTACCATTGCACAAGGTCCTGCCTCTCTGCACTTGCAGCATATTATGTATGCATATATTATTTTAGTTTAAGCCTCTGAGGAAGAGTGAAGTTAAGACTCGTGGCTTCTGAAGTACCACGCCCCCCAGGCAAAACTCCCCCCCCCCCCCACCATTTTCCGAACCAACGCATGCTTCGTTTGTTTTTTTATTGCAGTGCCCCAGTGAATATTTGGCCCAAAATATGTCCCAAATTGTCATCAACAGAATGGAAAGGGGCAAGCCTGTGTTGGAATAGCCTGTCTTTTTCACCTGATACGATGGCAGCTTGCTTGTACCCCTGCTGAGCAGAAAACTTGCTGATTCACATTCACAATCCAACTAGCAATACCGGCAGTATGCAGAACGTGTTCAAGCTCAGGACAAGTTCTTAGCAGTTAATGTTACATGTTTGTGGAACAATAAATATCTGTGGCTAATAGATTTTTTTTTTTTTTAAACAGTTTTTTTCATTTTTCTTTTGTTGCCGATTTTAATGATAATGAAAGGATAATGGAAAAAGTATGTGCTGTAAACCTGCTATAACCCAGCCCAAATGAGTTGAAAATGTTGCATAAACATTACATTGTTTTTTACTTGGAATCCCAAAATCACAGGTTTTTCTATTTGGTTCTTAGTTTTAAGTCATATCAGATGTCTTCAGGAATGGATCAAGGAAACAAAGAAATATAAGGACAAAATCATAAACCAGGGAGACAGTTTATTTTCCTGTCATGAAGTTATTTTTCTCTATCACCCCAAAGGCTCTTTTAATCTTAAAACAACCTATCTAGTGTTTTTAGCAATACAAAATTACATTCCAGCCTCGGGTAAAAATATGAAAGCGCACGGGCAAAGTAATCTGCTTGTGCCGTCAGCTGGCAGAGGAAAGGCCATAGCCAGCCCTCGCCTACTCTCCCTCTGCTCACTGCTAACCACACTGCACGTCTCTATCTCTGAATATCTCCTGATGTTCCCTGGCTTTGGAGCTTACAGGTACACAACATGCATCATTTTAAAAATACTGTGATAGGGTGTGTGATAGTTAGACTGATATTTAATTGTTTTTGCAAATTGAGGTCCTGTTTTATGTAAGGTTAAAGCGCAGGCTTTTACAGAGGTAGCAAATCACCCAACATAGCACTGAATACTAAAAAGATGAATCAGCTTGAATAACAAGTACCAGGATTTTCTGAGTAAAGGTAAAAAGGCTGAAGGGGATGCAGTAGAAAGGAGGGTTTCACAGTTCTGTAAATAAAGCAGGCTGTCCAGGAATCAGTCAGTTAAGGTTGCATATTTGGAGAGAGCTGCTGCACTACTGTTGCTGCACTGTAACTGGCATTAACATGCAGGCACCGCTGGGACCGGCAGTTTGCCGCATTTAATAATTTTCAGCTCTGTGCAACTTTTCTGTTGACGCTTAGGTGCCCCGGGGTTAATTGCTCTTTTGATTGGTCGAGCCCACTCTGACATCAACTTTCTGCACTAATAGAGCAGCGGCGATGGTAATTAAAACAGCAGGGACTGTGAAAAGACTAACTGAACTGGAGAGTGGGCATTTGATGATATTCATGTATATTTTATTGGGCTGGAACCCTTGTCCAGGGAAATGTCAGTATGTAGCTGCTGGTTTCTGGTGGCCATGGTCAAAAAAAATAAAAAATAGAGAAGACCCCAGCCTACTGGGATGAGAGCTCAGTTCACGCGGTAGGGTAGTGTGGTTGCCCCTTCACGTTTGCCAGTGTGTTGGTTGACGGTGTCAGATGCTCAGAGGTAGCACAGCATGACTCTGGTGCCGAGGGGAATGAACTGTTTATTTACATAGTAGTTACTGCATAAACACATGTGTACATGTAAATAATTACAGTGTAACTATGCATAGTTGCACTGTACTTAATGAGTAAATTTTCATCACAACATATTCTAATAGAAATGTGTGCTCACAAAGTGCGCAATGAAAGTGTTACTCACCAATATAATAAAACAAGGATCTACATGCACCTGATTATACTTGCAAATGTTTAGCTGAATGCCAGAACCAGATAATAGTCCAAAGTCAATGAGGGGATGCAACATTTATCATTTAAAAAAAACAAGTAAAGAGTGCAGACGCCTGAGTGGCAATGCGTACAATTAAATCAATACAATAGAGTCTGCACGCTTCTGATTGTAAATGCTAACATTTAGCTGAATGCCGGACCAGAAAACAGTCCAGTGAGACCCTTTCATTACTCAAAAGTGTTGGAGACGAACTCTAGAGAGATACTTTATAGCTCTTTAAAATGTGTGGTTGCTCCCCAGTTGTTTCTCTGCCTTCGGCACAGGCAACATGACCTGACATTTAGCTGTCAATGCAATTAATACCCCCCCTTCTGAGATTTCTTACACACAGCACTCTAAACCTTTCTGGGCTTATGTGCGGGTGTCACTAGATGGCAATGTTTGTTATCGGTGGAGCAAGAAAGAAGAAAAGTTGAACACCACATTGTTGTGCGTTGACCTATGGGGAAAATAGTTAAGTTCTTTGACTTGTGTCAGAGTCTTGTTACAGAATGAAAGTTATTAGTAGAACTTGTAGTTTGTCACTATTTACAGTTCTATGCGTAGTGGAGTGCTGTTTTCATGTGGGATTCAAGGAGGAAGACAGAGTCCTCTTTGATCTTTGGCAATTCACCAATATTATGTCACAATGGTGGTAGCTGTTCGGCTTCCTATCCAAAGTCTTGAGAATTAGCTTATACAAAGTCTCAATAGGCTATAATATGAAATGTTTTCCAGCTTGTTCTTCAATAAGTGGGGAGGATCATAGCATTCAGGAATTAAGCAATTTATAATAAATCTAACATACACATCGCAAGTCTTACTGATGTAAGGAATAACATCTTGAGTATTCTATGTGGCCCTAGTGTTGATCCTTGAGGGACCCCATGTGTAGAAGTTTAGCGAACTGCTTGTTGTTCTTAAACTCTGTTCTGTTTGCAAAATAGGATTCTATTTTAGGGCATTTTGAGAGAAATTTAAGTTTGACAATTCTGCTGAGAGAACCTGCTGGTTGAAAGTGTCAAAGGCTTTTCTTTACGTCTTAAAAAACCCTCAACAGCGCTACCCCTTTTCAAAAAACAGTCTGAAATCTCTTTCGAATGGTAAGCATAAAAAAAACTGCATAGGATGCAACAAATAAAAGCTAATAAACGGGAGATGAGTTGTTACGACACTGCAGGCAGTCTACAATTCTCAAGAGCTGAGAGGCCTCCTGATTTAATGATGAATGGTGAATAGCTAGATCATTGGGAAGATTCCACGTTAATACGAAATTAAAAACCTTAGTAATGGGACTAAGAAGTGTCTCTTTTTATACATTTTAATGGAGTCCATACACATCCTTACCTTTAGACTTTTTAAGTACACTAATGATCCTATTTACCATAATCTCAAGTACTTCCTGTACAGTGAAGACAGGTTGAGCGCCATTCATTGGTCAAGATGTTCAAGGTCTAAATGTTCGTTTCTTAACAGAGTCTGCAACCTTTTTAGATTCTCCCATATAAATTTAGCATTGACATAGCATACTAACTTCACCCAAGCTTCACCAAAAATGCTTATGAAAAACCTAACTTCAACTCTTCTGATTTCGTTTGTTACCTTGTTTTTCATTCTTCAGTTCGGAGTTGAGGGGTGTTTTTAGAGAAAAATCCAGATCTTGCATCAATTTGCAGATCACTCCTTTCCACCTCAGGAGACCAGTTTAACGAAGCTTAACTTTATGTTCCTTGACAAAATCACTCATTGAGCTCAGAATTATGGTTCCAGCACAAAATTTGGTTCCAGTCTACATGTTTGATTGCAGTTTCAAAATGGCTCAATTCAAATCTTGGAATTCTGAACTGGTTTCTTTGCTGAAGATTTGTAGCTATATGTGTCATATTGTGATCTGATTGCCCTATTATCAAGTCAGAGTAATTTGTTACCCTTTCTGGTTTTGTTATTGAACTCTAAATCAATTTATGTTTGAGATTATCTAGTTATTTTTGTGGATCCTTCAATTACTATTGAAGCTACTTTTAATTTGTTGAATCTCCCAATAAGATGACCTTTCTTCAAATTATACTCTTTAAGCAAATAAAAGCAAAAAAAAAAAAAAAAGATAATAAAACCCATTTTCAGCAGGTGGTGGCCGATATAATCCAGTAATGATAATAGACATCTGTGGTGATAACATAACATTGAGCCTAATCCAGAACATTTACATTCGTCCATCAAATTTGATTACGTCTAATACTGTCTTTTATATGCCTTTACCTGGTTAAATAATAATTTGAATGATTAAATGAATATGCAACAGCACACCCTCCCTCTCATCCCGTAGTTCAGTCCTAAAAAGATTGTAGCCTGGTACATTAAAACCCAGCCGATGGTGAGTATTTATGAAGCCCTCTCTCTGATTAGCAGACAAAATTCCGGCTGGAGTCATTAAGTAAAAGTTGCAATGGATCACATTTTGAAATGTGATTCAGATGGCCCTGAAGTACTACCCTCGGTTTCGCTCGCAAAATTATGAATTATGGTAGATCTAGAAAGCAAAAAAAACAATTAAATGTGCCACCAAAAAACTGGGGAGTTATTTTCCTCATTTGTGCCCTACATTTGGAATTTTAAGATAGTCAACGTTGCTCACTAGGCTACTGGTACACCTGGTTCAGGTTCAGTGGCTTCAGGCATGGCTCCAAGATACAGTCTCAATAGGCCACAATATAAAACAGTGCAATTATTTTGCTTTCGTTGACCTGTCATCAGAAACCATGTACTTAAACTTTTACTCCTTAACTGGGTGAAACATGACTGCAGTTATTTAGCTTTGAATTTAAACGCCATGATTACAGAAGCAGAAATGTATCTGATTGGCTCTTATTAATGCACATTTACATATTCTCCCACTTCCCTTATGTGAACGTACACATATACTGTGTCATTTTTTCATTCTTAGGAAAAAGTTACACGCCAACGGCATCTGAGGATGAGGATGCTTATGATGGATGCTCTCGATGCCTGGAGCTAGACTAGCCTACAACACCATGGATTGAACCCTCGCACTTTCATTTACCACACCCCACCATTATGCAGTCTGACTGTGGTCATTGTGAAGGGCACCTAGGCTTGTAGGAAGGCCTCGCCTCACCTGACTCTTCTTCATGTCTCCCTAGGCAGCATTATAACTTATCCCTGAGATAACTTCAATGAAAGGCCCATCTTTACATTAATGAATATTAAATTAAATAAAAGGCATATTGTAAAGAGAATTCTGAGTTCAAATTAAATCAATTAGGTGTGATGAATGAGAACTAAAGAAGATGCCACTGTGTGGTCTACAGGCCTGCAGTCCTTGAGTTGATTATTTAATTAGAAATCTGGGAAAAGGGGAATATCTTTCAATTGGTTTTCATCATGAGGTGTTTCATATCACCTTGCAACTTTTTATTTTTTCCATCCTTGGAATATGGTACAGTAATTTAAAATACTCCATGTTTGGAAAATAAGTACATTTCAACAAGGAACATACATCAGAATGGAGTTTGGAGTTTGGGAGAGCACAAAACTACCACAAGGTGCAGAGATGCAGACTCTGAATGTCATTTCAGCTCATTGCCATTCTTGTCTCAGCATGCCCTTTCATGGAGGCTGAGATGGGACCACTTCAATAACTGCAGTACATGGTGATGGGGATGCAGTCCTCTGAATTTCCTTAAAACCTGACATGCAAGCTAAAGTCCTTTATAATCTGCCCTGGAAGCAAACGAGTGCCTGTAATACGATAATTGTTTCCTCGTGGTGACACTCTGCACCACTGACCTAGTTGGTGATGTTCTTATGTATTGTCCTTTAGCCTAAAGAAAGAGTGGTAGAATAATTATGTTTTTCCATAGCTTCAGCATATATGCATAAATTATATAAATTATGCATGCATTTTTAACAGACAGTTATTTGAATGGTCCATAGCAAGCTGCTTTGCGCCATTTAAATAGCTGCGTAAGTATGTACCAGAAGTATGTAAGCCAAATTTCATTGCAAAGTTCACCTTTCAGTTGTGAATAAAAATAAAAATAAAAATAAAATCCGTAAGCAGCATTTGCGCTGTGACCCTGAGGTTAAGATGAGCGGCTAATTAGTATAACAATTGGTATAGCAGTATTTTCTTCCTGCTTAGTAGTGATGGCGTGTTGGCTGGAGTTAGAGGTTAACGCTACTCAGTTTTTGCTCAGCATCTCTGCCTATGTCAGAGCACAATAATGGAATTTAGGGTACTGGATTAGGGTACTGGATGTATGCTAAATTTCACGAGTTAAATAACAGGGTAGAAAACTGTAAGAAAATATCATTTGTGTTATTTAATCAAGATTAAGATGGCATTTTATCATTACATTTTTAAACATTTAAGAGTTGAGAAAGCTGATTTTCTTACCGCACGGCAAATGTTTTATTTACTTTTCAAAAATGAAGTCTTCTTACAAACTCTGCAGGAAAGCAGCAAGGATTTTGCCGTTTTTCCCCAATGCATCACAATTAACATGCATGTGTGTAAACACTTTGGAGAGAATGGAACGGACCATTCGCACTGCACGATATTAACTAAACATGATGGTGTGTTTCCGTGCTTTCTCTTTTATATTGATGGGATTTTAAATGGTTAACATATTTCATTAAACGAAGATACTGTAGCAGTTGACAGGAAAAGGAAAGGTCTGATTGCTTATCAGAGCCTTTTCTGCACCACTGCCACCGATGTTTATTAATTAAACTGTCCAACAAATAAACCCAGATATGCATTCGTTGAATTACAATGTTTCAATTGATCTTGAAAAATTGCCTTTGTGAATAAAAAGACAGAGATAACCTCTGGCCCCATTTATAGAGAAGTATTTTCCATTTCTGAAAACCGAGAGAGGGCTGAGATACAAGTTGATACATTCCCAGTGAAGGTACATATTCATCAGCCAGAGTGTGCAATGCACAATTTCTTTAGACACTCTCTGACAGGGAATTAACCTAGCCTTCCTTTAATTGGGGAAGGCTACTAGGAGTTTATGTGAGAAAGATCATAACGGCATACTGTCACAAAAGACTTTGTCAGATTAAAGATCGGCCTCCACTAGCAATATAGCATATACGGTATTTCCTATAATACCAAACATATACCCAGCTTATTTCAAGAGGGTTGGTATATATCCCTTTCTGCATTTAAATTGAGCTGGGGAAAAAAAAAATCAATGATACAGAAGAACTAAATTACTTTCATGCATTGATGGAACTGCAATTTAAATTTTGTGCAAAATGTGATATCCATCTTTTATCCTGTCCCTTCAACAGCAGTTCTGATGGATGTCTCAGGTTAAAATATTAAACATCTACGTAAGCCAGCGACAAATCATGTTGTCACTTCCTGGAGTCAAGGCACAAGATCAATTAGTTCTTCACGCCTTCCAAATGTTTTTATTTTACCGTTTTCTATACATATATATTGTTTAATAGTAATCAGCCATTGCATTTATTTTCATTGCAGAATAATGTTTACCACCTGTCCTATGTGCCTTCCATTGTTCATTACTATCGATAAGTCAGCCTTTCCCAATCCTGGCCCTCAGGACCCACTGTCCTGTATGTTTTCGATGTTTCCCTTCTCCAACACACCTGATTCAAATGAATGGGTTGTAATCAGGCTTCTGCTGAGCTTCATAACAACCCATTCATTTGAATCAGGTGTATTGGAGCAGGGAAACATCGAAAACATACAGGACAGGGGGTCCTGAGGACCAGGACTGGGAAAGGCTCCAGTAAGTTATACGTGAAATATATATGGTGAAACTTCCCCCCTTGACTTGTGCTTGAAGCTTCCCCCCTGACTTGTGCCTGAAGCTTCCCCCCTTGAATTGTGCTTGAAACGTCCCCCTTTACTTGTGCTTGAAACTTCCCCCCTTGACTTGTGCTTGAATCTTCCCCCTTGATTTTGCTTGAAGCTTCCCCCTTGACTTGTGCTTGAAGCTTCCCCCTTGACTTGTGCTTGAAGCTTCCTCCCTTGACTTGTGCTTGAAACGTCCCCCTTTACTTGTGCTTGAAACGTCCCCCCTGACTTGTGCTTGAAGCTTCCCCCCTTGACTTGTGCCTGAAGCTTCCCCCCTTGACTTGTGCTTGAAACGTCCCCCTTGACTTGTGCTTGAAACTTCCCCCTTGACTTGTGCTTTCGCCACTTTATTATTTTGTCATCCATCATGTGTCACTGCTCCATGAACCCTTGCTAGGTCACAGTAAATGGTTGAGAGGAATTTCGGATCACCAAGGCACTGGGCCGAGACATCAGTGCCGCCCATTGTCTGAAGCATCAACTGGGACTGACCCCTCCACCATCACGCTGACGGACTTCATGGCTCTGAAATTACAATGGAAGGTTTCGGAAATACCAATGTTTACCGACCAACTTGTGCAATGAAAGGATTTGCATCTGCAATAAAGCACCGCCCGTGTGCACGCCTGTGAGTAAATTCTAACCTGCGGGAGCGGTCTCATACATTCTTTGACCCTTTTGATTTCTTCATGTATGACAAGCTTGTGAACTGTTTCTGAGATCGTAAGTAAGTGTATTTTGTGCTGCTGTGTGCAAAAAGTTCACAGTCAGAGCAAGCTAGCTATGCATCATTAACACCCATTGCCTTATTTACTACTTTCTTTCTATTATTCACCAGCATGAAGCTGAACAACTATGCTAAAGCCCAGAGAAATGCAAAATATGGCCATTTGGCCATACAGGCACAGGACAATTTTACAGAAATTAAGCTCTATGTTAATATACATGACTGAAGTTAACATTATTTGATGTGAATACACGAAATTCACAGCATTCACAGGCTGGACCCAAATCAAAACCTTGACAACTCACAATGTTATCACATTTTCTAAAATTGTTTTTAATAGCATTTTCTTTTTTTGAAAGTACCTTCTCTTCTCACAAAAAAAAAAAAAACACAGTTACATGAGGTTAAGTAAAGTGCAATCAGCACGTTGTCAAAGTTTTGATTTGGTCCCTGCCATAATTTGCATGGAAGTTATTGTGTTAGGAAGATGTAATTGGTAAACCAAAGCTGTAATATTTACATAAAAAATAGAATAAATAAATAAAGATTTATAACCCAAAGCACATGACCCAATTTAAGCATTAGATTCAACTGAGCGGCATGTTATTTTGACGTTACAGGATCAAGCACACTGTTAATTTAAACCGCAATCATTCCGTGTTTTATTATGAGGAAAGGAGGTGGGGGAGTGAGAGAGAGTCAACCATCAGCTGCTCCAGATTGGGGTAACGTCAGAGAGCATTTATGCCAGAGATCTGTTCAATGCGGCTCCCTTCATTTGAATGATAATTGAATACTTTCTTTGGCTCACGACGGACTACATTAACTGTGACGAACACACTGAGACACCCTCCACGCAAGTGAAGAGAATGAATATCTGATTTTAACAAAGCTTGTGCTGGTTGCTAAGGAGCGGCCAGATCCCTTGCGTTTGTGAATAGAACATTAGGTGTGAGGCTGCCGAGCGCTGGAAATGATCCTGCAATCGGGATGGGGCGCAAAATAATCCCCGAACGGACAACCGTCCCGAAAAACGCTGCGGCTTTCGCATCTGTGTCGATTATTCATCAACACAGTCTGAACGCAGGTATTGAATGCCATTTGACGTTCATTAAGAAATAGCATATTCAAATCATTTCATTTTTTGGCCTGTGAGCTGAACTGAGACATCCTTTAGGTACTCCCAAGAAAGTCACTTAGCGGAGAAGATCACTTGGAAAGGTCAAGTGGCGGCGTACTTCTCTGAATAAGACCCAGATTATGACAAATATTTGGAATTGGACTTCAATACGTCCCTAAGAAAGGAGGAGAAGACGGCTTAATAATTTACACGATTCCATTAATATGAATCAAATATAAATATCTGATGAATTTCATGCGCACGCATCTGCTTTAGGAGTGGCCTAGATTTTCAGCGGCGCCATGTTATGCATCTGTCTTTCTCAAGCATCAGTCATCCCAACTGTTTTATGCAAACTAGAGTTGTCAAGTATTGTACACAGTGCTTTGTAATTTGAGTGTTTTTTAACTTGAAAGTTCTTCAAAAATTAAGTAAAAACATAGCTCTCATTCCAATTCTCGTTCTAAGCTTTTCATATCAAGTACTTTTCCAACATTATTGACACTATATCAATTAACAACAATACAAACAGTATTCAATACTATTTCCACTTCCGTTGCCTTGCCACTGAGCAGGTACTGGGTGCAACCATTTCTGAGAACGCTCCATAGAATCATCTAACATTTATTTTTCTTCATTTCCCCAATGTACAAATGCCCACCTTTTGCAAATTGTGCAATAAACCCGTATCCAAGAAGCACCTGGGTAAATACTTGAGTAATGATGATTATTTAGGGCCAAGGGTACAAAGTACAAAATACAAAAAAAAACGTTCAGAGGAATCCGTTTCATCATGGATAACATATTCACATTGTATAATAAATTATAATTTTGTCTCTTATGTATGCTGTTAGTGGGGCATCCAGGGAAATATTGCTCTTGTTCTTCATGAAGTACTGATTTAGTTGGAATATCTGTAAGGGCTGAAGGAATTTTGTCCTTGAACTGTATTCGATAGCATGAAGAGAGTTTTACTTTCGATGCAGTAACTCAACTTTTCCAGATGGCAGTGCTCTGTAAAACAAAAATTACCACACAATTCCTTACTTTTGCCGTGGAAGTCTTGGTCACCACACAGGCACTTAAATCAATAGGATTCGGAACTGGAAGGACAACTGTCCTTTGCATCGTCTGGTCCAGTTTTTTTCCAGGGCTTCAACGAGACAGAAAAGGCCCATTGAAAGGAAATTAAGAAATCATATTCCTTCCCATTACCGGGCAGAACCCATACTGAGCGCCCACACCGGCTTGCCGGCTTGTCCAGCTTGCCCCCTTCGGCTATGCCCTCCTTACCCAGGTAACTCCGCCCTCTTCTGGCTAGCCGGCTGTCTGTGTTTCGGGAATTCTTCCGGCTTTGAGAAACTAATCAGTCCATTCACCTCACAGCACGAGGCACACGCACTGCTCCTATGCAAAACCACTTATGAATTCGGAAAAAACACCTCAACCTGCCAGTCAGCTTTTTCCCCACACTCTGTGCTAATCAGGTGTTTTTTTGTATCTGGCCCCCCTGGGCAGATAATGTCACACTGAAAGAAGTCAGATACCATAATAAGAGTCAATAAGAGTTAATGAAGAGACTAAATTTGTTTTATTTTTTTATTTTTTAATTTATTTTTGCACAGAAGGAAACCCAAAACATTACGCACGAAACAATTGGATTCAGCTCACCTCATCCCGAGTTTTGTTTGGGCCGGCAATCTCGGTGTTTCATACAGATTCACGTTAGGCTATGGGCCAAACCAATTCCTGGATTGGATGCGTCTTTAGACAGGTCTTTACAGGCAAAAGACCACCAGTAATGATTATTTCTTCTGCATGATATAACTGAAGTGAATGGATGAATCTAATGTATTTTGTCAGATGTGAAATTTCCCTTCACCTGGACCCCTGGAGTGCACTGGTTCCTTCTAACGTGGGACTACGTTCTTAATAAGTTGCTGTGTGACATATGTGACACTACTTCAAGCATGGAAACTGAAAGATAATGACTTGTTTTGAAACTTTGTTTCCCAAAACCCGGTAACTGCATTTTGCACAGACTTCAAGGAAGTATTCAGTTCATTGATAAATTCAGTTTTGCACAGGGATTTTTTTTCACAGTAGCTCCATATATACAGTATGTGTACAATATATAACATATAATAAAAAATATATAAATAATAATGATTGAGTTTGATGTTAGTTTTCTTGTAATTTAGCGATTTGTAATTTAATAACAGCAGAGCTTCTGCTATTCTGCTGAAAAGTAAATAGCAAAATGATGCTCCATTTGAGAAAAATAAACATTTTACACACAATAAACACATTTTTTTTTTTTTTACCAGATAAGACCACTTTTAAGGACTGATGTTTTATTGCCTGTCTGCATTAAATTTCCCATGCATTCCCTGTATCTATAACAGAGGTGAAAATGAAGCAGTAACGTATTTATGCAAGAAGCAAGACCATAATGATGTTTTGTCAGGTATTCTAGCTAACTGAAACCCAGTTTAGTGTTTTGAATGGTCTTGAACGCGTAAAGGCAAAGGTAAAGCAACTGATCTGTGGAGTGATGTGAACGTAAAGATGCTTCCTTCAGTCAGGTGGTAAATTGACCCATCCTTCCTAATTCCTTGGAACAGGATTTTCATCATCTTCTGCTGTGAGAAATCGGAGATGTACTTACCGAGAGACTGGGATTACATTACCAAACAGTTCAGTATTCGTGGAGACAACTTGGATAATGCTGCCATGGTAACTGACATTGGCAATTGAGTCTGCGGCAAGGAGGTGACTACAAACTCTGTTCCAAGTCATTCTTGTCAGGGGAACACAACAGCAGGGGTTGAAAATTAATTATGAAGCAATAAACACTGGTTTTGACATCTAAATTAAACAAAAAAAAAATATTGAAAATAAAATAACAGAACAAAACAATTTTGTGATGAATAAATAAAGCACTGAAGGTTGTGTGGATGAGACCATGTAAAATATGTATTTCTTTAGTAATTTCCACTCTTGACTAGACAAACAGTCTTTTATACCATAGGTCTTGATGAAACAATGGGTCTTCTTACTAATCACAGATACTATGATATAGCATTTGCTGCAGCCTTACTTTTACACCAAATGCCATTACCAGGGAGGCCCACATGAACAGTCCCCACTTCCAGATCATGGAGAGTCCAGGGCTCAGTGCAGAACCAATGAAAATGCTCCAACCTCCAATTCCCTACCTGACAGCCCAATATCAGGCCCCTGTCTCATGCCTCAAGGGGAAAATGGGACCCTTATCAGGTGTTGTGAAGGGTGCCCGGTGATTGGTCACACTTAGCTGACAAGCCAGTTTAGACTGACATGAGCATCATCCACGCGTCATCATGCTTAATTTATTGTGTCGTACATATTGTTGTGGTGTTGTGGTGAGAATATTTCTGAAAAACATAGTGAACATTTTTGCATGTTTGATTCTAGATATCTTTAAAGCTGAGTTATACTATTTTGCAAAACGTTCTACACAAAAGGATGAGACAAGTCAATGATCTGCATTTCTTTCATTTAAAATAGAGACGGCGATACGAACATTCAGGATGATATTATTAAATTTAGTTTCACTTTGACTCATTTCAATAAACCTAACAAAATTGAAATGAATTCCGCACATTTTGAGTCTCTGATTGCACTCCCCATGAGAAAGGAGATCTCTGGCATCTTTAACAATTTTCAACACCGGTAATTTTTTAAAAGCTGGGATATTCGGGAACAGCAGGCGCGAAAGGACGAAAGATTTAACAGGGCTCAAAGAAAGTTACAAAAGTTTAAATTGAAAAGTAATTTTCCCCCCGTTTGCCGAGCAAGGCCCCAATCAACCGGAACCGCTTTTAACTGAACTGTCTATTCACCGATTTTTTTTTTTTAAACTCCAGGTCTCAGCAGATCAGGCTAAGTTTTCAAGTTTTCTTTGAGTTTGCTAAATAGTTTTTTTATTTATTTATCTCATTGTGTTAAATTCTCAGAGTTCAATTAGCTCAATTGTGATTCGAAATTACTTGCGTCACCGTGTACGTTGTCATCAGCCAACTGCTGTTAGTCACATTACCATAAATATTAGCGGCACATTTCTGTAGACTCTGGCCTTTAAGGATAAACCGAGTCTGACGTGATGACAGGAACATCTGCTTACGACCGTGATAAGAAGCAGCATGTCCTAAGGCTGAAAAAATAGCCTACTCTCTGCATATTTACAGTTCACCACCCACCTCAGGAAAGGGGTGGCAGGATATCACCACTCAAATTCTAGCTCATATAAGGGATTAAGCGATCTAGCAAGCAAGCCATTGACATAAATTATTTGTATATCCAGGCTGGCAACTGCATAATTGTCCGCCTATTTAGATTTATTAGGTTTTAACTTTTAGGTTTCTTATGAATTTTGCGAAAGACAAATCTTAGAACTCAACCAGTCAATCAAAAACCAGATCTTACCAGATCCCTGTTGAGTATGTATATATTTTTGTCGGTCGGAATTATATGTAGATGCAACCTCTACATTGGCAAACGCAGTAAATAATACAGAAGCTGATTAATATTTAAAATATATATTTTCTGGCACATTTTTTAATGCACAAATAATTAGCCTTGAATCCCACACACACTTTTCTAGCTTTCCTAGCATTTTCAAACGGTTGTAATTTACAATTAGCTTCTAAAAATATAATACTAATAATAAAATATGCATGTTTTAATTTTACTCAAAGAACGTGGTTTTCAAAATGTAGTTTTGAAAGTTTGGCATATTTTTCAGAATACGGATAGATGGCAAGCTACCTAGTTTTTATTTGCGTGTTTATTATTATTGTTACCAAACAGTGAATTATTTTATAGACGTTTAATGCACATCTCTGAGAAGGCATTGGCCCAAGTTGTGATTTAGCTCACACATATTATATCAACATCAACCACAGAAACAAAGTAAATAAAATAAAACAAAAAACACAACATATGGACTGATCGATTAGGACAAAAAACATTATTTCATAGACACGCCTCGGCTTTAGGACAGAAAGAAACCGCCACGACAGTCTGAAAAAAAGCGGGTCTTAAATTCCAGATTTGCCGGTTTAGCAAAAAAAAAGGGGTCCTCTGCAGACGCATGGCGATGTGATTGAGTGATTCACCCGGGATGAAAGCTGTCCCCCGCTCTCCCCCCAGGTACCGCTCCTTAACAAGGCTCCTGCAACGGCCAAATCTTTCCCCATTAGCTACAGGGGGGGAAAAAAAGAAAAAGAAAGACGGGGATAAAAAGATGCTGGAATAAAAGCCGTCTTCTTAAAAGCCATTTAAATACTGGGCCTTTGATGGAGCTTTCTCCTGCTGGTATTTGTCTTTTCACACTTTCTTTAGAGCTCCGATGCTTCATTTTTGGAAACAGATTATTTAATCTTTTCATCTTGCATTGGAATGGTTTCATAGGAGGTGGAAGTTTTAATTGTTAACCTTTTTATTCTGCTTAAAATGTCCCTTAAATCTGCTTTGTGATATTTATTGGACCACCGAGGACATAAGGTACCGCTGTCACAGGCACAAAAGCAGATTATTAAATCTGGCACATTTTTTTTTGTCACATTGATACTGTGACCATGAAACCTGGGACATTTTATCCTACTACATTTGGAACTTTGACAATAAAATCTGGCTGCTCCTCAATCACTCTCCCCCTCGCAGAAATTCACGTCTCAGACTCACCATTGGACAGGTGACGGCACAAGAAGGACAGGGCTTTACCAGGTGCAAGAGAGAGGTAGCCGGAATGACGCGTCGTAATAATGGATGCGGCCTGTACCATTTAGGTTTCTCTGTGTGTGGTTTGTTTCGTGTTACTACATTTTGTTCGGTTGAGGAAAAGTACACTTTGTTATAACTTATACAAAACAATTTGAGGTTTGCCAAGTTTTTGAACATTGCTTTATCTCGCATTTACATTACACTTATTATATATATTATCGCATTTATATTACGCTTCTAAAATGCGCTCTGTGGCTAGCTATGGAGAGTGCAGGTTGGGCCATTTCCAACTTGCCCCTGGACTTTCCTTCACCTTTGTTTTGGACAATAGTCCGCCCTAAGTGGGATCACTAAGGCTGAATTAATCATACTTAGTTTTTTTTCTCCTTTTCCCACACGTGTTCGCCCATATTGTTTTGTTTTGTTTTAAATAAACACTTTTGAATTTGGTCAGATGGGCGTCCATTGTTACAAGCTCCGAAGGGCCAGCACGTCATCGTATTTTTATTTTTTTATTGTGATTTTGGTTATTTTGTTTTCGTTCGGTTTTTACCTTAAAATATCCCCTGGACTCCCATCTATTTTTCTAAAATAAACTCCCGGTGAGACTATTCGCCTCTGAAGCTCCTTTCTGTCTCTTACCATCAGGCCAACCTTACAGAGCTATTCTTGGTTGAAGCTTTGTTAATTGACTTCTACGGTTTTTCGAATATGCATGTAGCACGCGCCTGTCTTCTCGGGGGTTGAAGAGGGAAACGCCCACCGGCACCTGCTGGAAATGATTTTGTGATTGAGAATATATTTAAGATCTGTCTTTTTCCTCAGTAGGTGCTGGGAGCGTGGGAGAGAGCCACAGAGATAAGGGAGAGAATCTCTAACGGGGGGGGGGTAAAAACGTGGAGTTTGTGTTATATTTGTTTAGTTTCGCTCTCATGGGACTTTGTTTTCTTTCTGTTGTGTTTTCAGTTAGTTGTTTTCACGGGAAACCCGCGGTAGGCACCATGAAGATTTTGCTTGTTTCCTTTTTGTATTAAAAAAAATTAGGTTTATTTATTTTGTCACTAAAAAGCGGTCCGCCGGGCAGAGTTTCTCCACCACTTTGTCTCCTCTCCTCACTCCCAAGCCGTGCACCCTCGGCAAGCCGTAGTGTAATTATCTGCACTCCAACTACAGAAGCTGGCGCGGTATTATTTTGCAAGGACAGCAGTAAAATACATTGTATGAAGAATATCGATATGCAGGTTTAGACAAAACATCAGAAGCTTAAGGACTTTCAGAGGAAGGACACTGCAATGCATATCCTGAAATCCAATTTTCTCCTCTATTTTATTACAATCAGAATTGATCTGCTTAGCAATGCAAAGGGCACACCAGACAATGAAATAGTCAAATTGCACCCCCGTCTGCCCACCGGTTAATCCCAACGTCATTGTGTATGTAGTATTATTTGTAACAATACACAATAACATTTATCTACCAAATTGGCAAAATCATTGTCTAATGTTTTTGTTCATAGCAAATCATGTCCAGGTCCTGGTGTAATGTAGTTCTGCAATGAGATATTTTATTCATTTTTTATACATCAGAAATTTTTTATTTTTTTTTTATCTTTGCAAAAAATCTGAGGAAAACTTTGCTTGTTATGGAGTACTTCCATATTTTTTATGAATCTGGAAGACATCTTTTCTCACTTGATTATACTGTAGAACACTGTAATCAAACACAGACAAACATTACTAGGCTAAACCAAGTGTGCCCAACTTCCACCAGGTGTGTATAGGAGCTGAAATAATACGCTCGAGCGGAAAAAGTAAACTTACAATCACATCAGTGAATGTTGGTAATGGCTAGCTTGGATACTGGGTAAATCCTGGGATCTTGAATAAACAGAAGTAGCTTTCTTATAGATTTGCCTGGCAAACGTGAATGTTAAAAGTATAATAAATAATACACGGGTCAATATTTATTGCTACATTAGCTTTTGAAGCTCTTTAATTCTACATTTGGTTGTAACTGGAGAAATAAGTCTTGTCTACCTCTTACCCAAAGCCATTATTATGAAGGCATGTTTTCTCACAGGGGAGCAAACACGTCCAAATTCTTTTCATAGTACATCCACCTTGAAAGGAATTTAAAGATCTCAGTGATAAAGGGTGTTTATGTGCAACAGAATAAAACTAATCTAAAATATCGCTGCAGCACGCGAGGGCATGCTGGGTCCAAGAGCGGCCAGAGAACAATGTATTTGGGGAGGGTTTACGCCGTTTACTGAGCATACTTGAAACAAACTTAAATATTCATGCAAACAAACTTCAAAATAAACACTTCAACAGAAACCTCCCTTTCAGGGAAACTAACCAAAAACTAAGCAAACCTTGTTTTCACAGTCCCCTTCCTCTATCCTTCTCCCAAGCCAGTTTTACTGGCTTATTTAAAGGCCTATGATTGTTGGCACCTGAGTGTGATTGTCATCAGTGGAACCACACTCAGGTGCACAACGAGGTCCAATTAAAGGGCAATTAGAGCCCTCCCTCTCGGCATAGTCCTGCTGAGGAGGGCGTGGCTGCCCGCTGCGTGCCACAATCCCCAATGACATCTGTCCAAAAAGCATTCTCAGTTTTGTTTTGTGGTTGATGTTTTGGGGTGTAGAACGAGTGGCTTCTTATCACACTCCAAATTTGTGGCTTTAGTGCTACGATTAGCAAGGACAATTTTCCCTGTGCATTCTTCTATCAGTTTTGTTCCGACTTAAAATCTATGTTCCCTCCTTGAGCGGACATGCGTCGAAACCTAGATTGAAATGCAAAGCAGTTTCCAGAGTGCATCACAAGACCAGTTCCTCCTCTGACCATCTCAGACCATCGTAGGGTGTTTTTTTTTTTTAAGCACCAAACTCGGTCCTCTTTTAAGTGAACCAAGAGATGAAATAAGGAGAAAGAACTCGGTTCTCTGTGTACTCACGCTATCCCTCCATTCAAAAGTACAGCATGCCCCGAGGGCTGATAAAGGTTAGCTGATAAAAAAAAACCAAGTGAACTGGGAAAGCTTTGTGTTCACAATGCACAGGTTAAGCCAAACATCAACTGACTCCCGAGATGGTCTGAGTTCATTTGGAGCATTCACATGAAAATTCTCTTTTAAGTTCTCAAAAACTGTCTGAAAGGGACCAAGTGTGAAATTGCCCTCAGAGGAAGGATATTGAACACGCGTCAGATGCCGGTTGCTTGTTCCTCTACCTGCTTCTCTACCATACACACCTTTTCCCAACCCTTTGGTGACTTTTATATTTAAAAAATTTGATGTCAGTCACAAGCCCAGTGTAAAGTGTGTTGTCTCTATTGCAACAGCATCTGTTCTCTCCCATTTACAATGACAATGTGCAGGATTCGAACCTGTGACTCTCAGCTCCTAGGGCTCAGTCTGTGCTTCACTTTATGTCTTGAGTACTCTACTCTGTATTTTGTGATGTGTGCTTTCTGTCAATTTTAATTTATTATTTTATTTAAGCCTCAGTTGAATCAGGCCATGCTTGGTGGGTGGTTAAGACTGCCTAGGAAGAAAGTGAGGCTTGCCACTGGAGTGTTTATTCCAGTAGTTATTCAGTTGTGTATTTTGACTTCAAATTTATGATTCATGCCTGATAAGATAGAAAATCAATTTCTGCGTAGGGGATTTACTGGAAGGTACGCCTTAGCCAGTCAATTTCATTGCAGCAGGGTAAGACCCGAGCCTCTGCAGGAGCTATTGGGGAGACTAACTACCAGGCAAGAGACTGTAACAACATGTCTCTCTTAAATACCAATTTTACTTCAACGGGCGTGACTTTCCTATCATCTGTTTGAGAACCTGGTACTAAAATGTTAAAAGTTGACTGGCCTTTGGGTTGGCTGTTATCTACTGTGGGAAGTATGGGTGAATCCGAAACAGGGTTGGATGAGTGTGACAAATACCCTACATCTGAGATATTCTCGCTAGTTTTGTTCTGTTATCGTGGAAATGCTGAGTAATAAAAGTAGGAATCCAGGTGCAATGTCTGTGGCCATCCCAAAGGCAGCCCTAGGCCTACCTCTGAAGCAATTTGAAAGAGAGACTCTCGGCTTTACCGTTTGTCAAGGGACTACACAATCAGGAAGCACCATATGTTAGGTTGGTATGAAGTCGAAGAAAACATTGCAAAGTGTTTTGTTTTCTCCCAGAGTCATGCCAAATATGTTTCTTTCTTTTACATTTAAATTACTAAATTGTATCAAAGTACAGTTTTAGAACGCTCACATTTTTTAAAAAGGATTATGTTAAGTCACAGGTTGAATTTAGGAGAAGATCTCACAGTCGAATATCCCTCTAAATACTGTTGTGAATCGAGGCAGGAGGTCGACCCAGAAAAGACATGACTCATATTAAATATGGTTTCAAAACAGCAGCTAACAGGTAAAAAAAAGGACAATTTTGGCTTGGGTCACATGGGAGCTGCCAGTGTCAGGACTTATAAGACTGAGCTTGGTAAACACAGACAAAGACAGGGGAACAGCTACATACAGCAAAACAGGGAGACAACATCTCATAACCCAACAGTCCCTGGCCTCTCATCCCATCAAGTCACACTTGACTGGTTTAGAGGAGGGTACCGAAAATGTGCCAGTGCTCAAATCCATTAGAGATAAATGAGAAAGCTGGTCCACTTGGAGGGTTTTTTCCCCCCTCACATGTGACCTATCAGATAGGAACCCTATGTAGGGCTGTTCAGTCCTTTCTGGGGGATAGGCTGTCAATCCAACAAAAAATTTAGGGCCAATCTGAATTGTGCGGTGACCCACGAGACACTCAACCAGATACAAATTACAAATTAACAGACAGTCATAAAAACATATCAAAAGATTTGGCTTAGCTCGTCCTCACTCCACCAGGGAACTCGTCGGCCGACAAAACTAGTCTAGAACACCAAAAGGTGCCACCAGATGTCAGATCTAAACCAGGAACACCTGCCCCACTTGGACACATCTGGTCCCATCTGGAGTTTGGCAATGCAGGCTGCACTCTGGCACAAAAAAGGCAAGATCTCTCTATCCAAACAGGTCGGCTTGTCGGCTTGTTGGTTTTCTGCTGTCTGAAGGAAACGAGAGACATTATACAGCACAAGGTAATAGTTTATTTGGAATAATGAGGGGGAAACCATGCTGCAGTGCTGAAGGGTGACTAAATATAGGCTTGAAAGCAGAAGATAGTATAGAATATCAGGCAGATGAGAGGTTATGTTCAACCAGTTAAGGCCTTTACAAGAGAATCCTTTTTCCTGGTCCGTACGCTGGAAGTTCCAACTCATTATCAGTCTGGAATAATGGCTACATTTAATAAATATTCAGAAAAGCCCATCAAGGACATGTCGTCCATGGTTTTAGGGTGCTAAAGAACTCGTCTCCAGATCAGTCGTTACTACTGAGCTCTCGCACTTTGAAGGATCTGAGGCCATATACTTTGTCGTGCAAACAAACAGATGACAAGGCCACCGTCACAAAGGAAAAGATTTGTGATCAAACGAAAGCGACCCTAACTCTTAACGCTTCACGCTTAAAGTAGCAAAGTGCTTTCGGACCACACCGCAAGAGGGGATACTCTCAGTTGAGTGGATATTTCCTAGTTGTTGTTTTCAACTCCCCCCCAACCCGATGCTGATTACTGCTGTAGATTGCGATGGTGGCCTGGGAACATCACATTTTTAAAAATTTGTACTGTGATCTCATGCAAGTTCCAGCCGCAGCAAGATTTGAGCCCCAGTCTCCCTTGCCAAAGTTACCACAACGTTAAAAGGTGAGGCTTTATGATCGATACTGCACATTTCGCAAGCAGTCATATGATCAACAGTCCATGTCGGAAAATGAAGCAATCAAAGCTAAAGTGACTTTCATCATTAAGTCACAGGAAAATATGTGTTTAAGAGCACACAATTCTCTATACAGAGTCTTCCTCAGGGAGATTTGGTTATATACCAGCATCACAAGTTTTCGAAGAAGATCCTTTTTAGACTAGTATTATCATAAATGCATAAAATCATACGGTAAAAATCGACCTAATTTATTTTTGCTATAATAACATTTTTAAAACACATTTTCTAGAATTCAGTTTTTGATCATTATCCTGTCATTAAATGTAATGAATTTCCACTGAGTGGTGAATGTTAATCTTCCCCCTTTACTTTTGCGAACTCATTACAGAATCTCGATCACATTGTCGTAAACTCCTCCTGTGATGTCTCTATTTTTTTCTATCTTTGCATCTGTTTAATTTATGTACATGCTAGAAGCTGCTCTGCTAAGTGGATACAATTTAAACGTCAGATTCAATAGAACGTGTTAACACAGTTTTACTTTTACTATAAAATATAACGGGACACGTAATTACTTTTTCACAAATGTGATTCTTTGTAACAGATAACATTACCGGACGGAAAACCATCTATTTTGGTTTTGTTACAATTTATTCCAGCTGGTGTTATTCAATTGGCAATGTAGTGCAACATCAGAAGGAGAGCTGGGTTCAGAAATGAATCAGAGTTTAAACATTTAAGCACTTTAAACATGTGCACTCCACCAGGACTCAGGCCTGGACCACATCAAAACCCCTGTCGGGCACACGACATTGAAATTTGCGGTAAACTTCGCCACTTTGCAATGGTTTTGCCTATTATGACAGCAAACATAGAAGGGCACAAGAAGGGCTGTCGAGCAATCAACCCTTACGTCCCTGACCGTTAAACAGGGCCCAGAAACAGGCTTTTCACAAAATCAGCAGAGGGTAATGAAAACCTTTTCAACAAGACTAACTCTAGCGCATGTATAAAAACACACACAATTGTGTACTAAATACTAATCATCGGTATTGTAAGATTTATGTTGGATAATATTTATAAGCATATTAATAAGGGGCATTCCCAGTTTGCCCCGAGGCAGCCGTGAGACTTTTTTTAGCCTGAACAGGTGGCTTTTGTAATTGGCACGATTTCCTTTAAAGGCCGTCAATGGGTCTGTGCGTACCATCAAATTCCATAAGCTCAAGGAGTTCAACAAACTTGATACCAGGGAGAATAATGGTTCTCTACAGAAAGCCAAATGACCACGCGTCTCACCAGACACTGTTATAGCTCAAATTTATAGCTCTTTAAAAGTGACTGCCAATCTCTTTAAAGAATCTGTTTGTATACCACGAGTATTTGGATGGTTAACAAGAGGAACAATGCAATGCTATAAATCATCAGACAGCCACGCTGAATGAGCACCTATTTTTTGCACTTTGAGTTTGACTTGCATGCCAACCTAAAAAAGGTTTTTCAGCAACATGTAAGTCGCTGGCCTTTGCGGCATCTGTAAGTTTTTACCTGTGTTTGGCTCTGTACCTGTGTTTGGCTCTGTACCTGTGTTTGACGCTGTGCGAATAACAAACACAGATGCGGCCATGCTGTTGTCTGGAGGCGACAGCTGAACCGCGCTCGTGAATCAGCAAGTCATTAGACTGGAAGAGTAATAAGTCTTATTTAAGCGAGCAAACAAACAAGGCAAAAAAAAGTGCTACATCAAATGTTTTCTTTTAACATTTACATATTTTGGGCAGATGCTTTTATTCATTATAACTTGGAGAGCCAAACATTTGGCAAGATAAACTGACAAACAGTACAGATACAGCATCAGCATTAAAACAACACAAGAGTGCTCTAATGACTTTGTGTCTTCATATCTCGATAACGTGCGATAATGAACTCCTAAATCCTAAACCACATGCTGCAATTTTCAGGGGCATTATAACTCTGGATATCATGCTAATGAAAACATTTCCTTATTTCTTTCGTGCTGGCAGCAATTTATAAAAATGGAAGGAAAAAACGAAAAGAAAAAACAACTGCTCTTTTTTCTTCTTCTTTACTCTTTCATGTGGCAACAGTGAGCTTCTGTTGTTATTCAGCTTTGAAGGCCAAACAACAAAGCGAGAGGACCGAAGTCTGTACTTAGTGAAGTCTGTGAGAAAAAGACAGGGTGAAGAAGAATGGATTGCCCTCGCCTCCAGCTCAGCTTCCGATTAAAGAAGCAGAAAAATAAGAGGCTGGAACAACATGCAGGGATGTGACTGGAAACACTAGAAAGGAATGGAAACAAATGAGGATGGATTACGGTGATTCAGCCATTTATCAAGGCAAACAGATGGGTATCTCCTTCAAGATAATGCAGAGTAAAGCCTCCCCCGCTCCCGTATCTGCAGCCCGCCAGCTCCAGTTCTGCGTCCGCGGCCGCCGCGGCCGTGCGCCTCGCCGAATGGAGGGGATCGCTGCGGACTCAAAAGTTTTCCGTTTCGTTTATTTCCTGGGTATCCTTTGCTCGTCCCCGAACTCCGGTGGCTTAGACGCGCCGTTCGCTGAGCCGCGGGTCTCTTCGATTCGCTTTCGAAGACTCCGATAGCATTGTGCTGGCTTGGACTAACGCTGCCGGAAGAACGCAGAACAGCTCCTGCGTCCCTCTGAAGCGGCCCCTGCCACGTGGCAGATTAACAAATAAACTGGCTTTATCTAACCCTCCCAACCGCCACCCATGTTTAGCACATCCACTTACCCCCGCACCACAACTCCAGGGCCCACCCAAGGGCTGGCCCGTGTTGTTATCGCCTGCGTTTGTTCCTGGTTTTTTGTGCTGGGGAATGATTGATTTCTGTGTGCCGGATCTCAGTGTGGCACACGTACCTTCCTGGGTGTGTGCCAAACTTCAGAGTGCTCTTTAGAGGTGTTAGTGACAGCTCAGGGCGTCAGACAAGCCAGGCGGACGTGGAAACTGGGCACGGAGTGGCATGGTGGCTTCCTGCCAAACCCCGGGATCAAACGCTGCGCTGTAACAAGAAGTTGCAGGTCAATGTAGTTACGCGGTATCAGACTCCCAATTGGGCAGCGGCAGACAACCAAGCGCTAAATGACAGAATATCATTTTTTACACTTCAGTTACGCTGGGGATTTGCTCCTGGCTCCCTTTTACATTGTCCCAAGTGGCGGCCTCCGATACTTTGGCGTTTCTACCCAAAATGCATCCAAGTTAAACGGTCTTTTGCTTCACATAGTAATTCTGCTGTGGTGGTAGACTGTAGATGCTAGCTTGTCTCACAACGTGAACTGTGAAACGTGAGGGTGGCTCTTGGGACTCCAAATGCAGAAATGGCAAAACGTCTGCCACGTATTTTCTCACCTGGCTCAAGTGTTTTTTGTTTTTTTGATGCTCCAACATTGCTGAATTTCAAAAAGTTGTGGATGTTGAAGCAACCTAACTGTCCTAAGCATTGCAGAGGTTATACGTGCAGGTTATACGTGGTGTTTGTTGTGTTATGTGTTGTCACAATGAGTTTTGGTCTCATCCGGATATAACTGGGCTCTATTCCGTCTTTGCTTTGTGTACAAATTCAATTTGTTTTGAGAAAGCCAAGGATGCGAGGCTATCCTGCCAGCTTATTTCTAGTACGTACTCAGTCCACTGGAATAGAGCTTGGTAAGAGATTTTAGAGCCATGCTTTATTAAATATATGAAAAGGAGAAAAAAAAAATGTATCAGCTGCAGAGGATCTTACAGGATACACGAGAGAGTATCAATAGCACTTGGATTTTCAATTCTTTCAGTGCAGGGATGTAGCAGCTACAGGTAAAGGTTTATGTCCAGTAGGGAAGCACTTTGATCAGCACGAGTGTGCTCGTTACGAATGCTTACTCTAATAAAAAAGTATAATATCTTAATTCCTTAGAATATTTCTACAAAAACAAATTTGTCATCACAAGTATTACATTCTTTCCAATGGGAAAAGAATAAGCATTTTGTCACTTCAGTTGCTTCTGTCTGGGTTTGAATATGCTCAAGACACTAATGTATTTTAGTCATACATTACATACTCTGCAGCTCTGGGTTTGATAGGGTGGTCAGAAGGTTGCAATATATCAGATCTCGTTGGGGGGGGCTATTGCAGTAATTTCCTACAGTCCGTAATGGCATGGCCAGTCCAATGGCTTTCTGTCATTCCTAAGACCAAAGAAACAATTGGGTAATTGAATGCATTTGAATTAGGATAGTGGGTTTATTTTCCTTTTGTTGTTTCTGGGGGCAGGTGATGTCTGTGTGTTTGTTTGTGGTCTTGTGCAACGCGTTGTGTTTGTTTGTGTAGGAGTACCAAAACCATCTAAAGGGGGAGTTACTCCAAAATCCCTCCACTGGTTTATTGTATTACATTTCATAAAAGCATATGCCGCGTCTTATATTTGGAAACACGGTGCTGTAACAATGCCTTGGAACTGGGCTACTGTGTGGAGAGATGTTCTGCGTGCATGGTGCAGATGAGCTTTGCAGCAGAAGGGCCTTACTTAATGGAATGCAGATGTGGCCTATTGTTTACCCTGTTTCAGCGTCATCCAAGGTTTCTTTTTGCTGCTGGACTGCCACGCAATACATATATGCAATACAGATATACAAAGGTTCTAATGAGTAGTCTACAGATATTTACTTTATAATGCAGTGGATTACACTCATAAAACAATGCTAAAAGACAAAAACCCTGTTTCACTGCAAGGTGAAAAGGGTGCCATACTTTTGCACTGCCATCCTGTTGCAATATGTTTGATTCAAAGCAGCTTTTGCTTTAATATAAAATCAATCGCTTCAAGGTATGGGGGGGGGGCAAGCATGTGATCTCTTTTTTTTGCGTGATTGCCTCAGATTGAATGAATTGTGAACGGCTGCTGAACAATGCAGAAAGAGCAGATATCATCCGGACGAGTGCCGGGTTCGGATGGAGAATTCGTTGTCACTTTTGTGACACGTCGCGCTGTGCAAGTCCGTTGAACAGAGAGCTCTGCCGAGAGCATGCCTCTGGGTAATGTGTACTCTGTTACCGTCATGCTTTGTCTTCAAGTCGTGTCTAATAAAAATGTTACAAGCATGAAAAAGAATTCCTTTGCAGGCTGCTCAAACATTCACCTGGATAACTTTGAAACTGCTGTTTAGCATATCATTTTTCAAATTTTCCTAAGTGTTTCCCTTTATTTCTCACACCTTTTAAATTAGGTTCAGGAGGCAGACATCCGAGACTCTCGTCCCGAGCCGCTCAGTCGTAAGGGGTGCAGGCTGAGCCGTGTAATCTGGACTCCTCTGAAACGGGAGAACGGAGGGCACTATGGCGGCGCACAATAAGCAGAGCGCTGCTTAGGCTGGGATAGGCACAGCAGTTGGGAGGACTCTCCTCTGCTTTTTGGTTTGCCAGCGACGCCATAAGGCTTCCCAAGTGCCCGTCAGGAGGGACGTGCCTCCCCTTAAATCAGCACTGATCCTCCCGATATTTGGGCTTACTCGGACCCCAGGGTTGGCCAACCGGTTTAATTGCTGGAAACACTGAATATTCTCAATAGGAGCCGTGTAAAATGCAAGCCCATAGTTACTACAGGAACTTTGCCCGATCATCACAGCTATCACGGGCACAGGTTGTGTTAAGGACCCAAACGCAGACACAGAGACACGGAAACAAAGGGGTGAGGAAAACGCAGGATTTTACTTTTACAAACAAAACAAAGTGATGTAACAAGAAACACTGGTCAAACCGACAAATAAGACCACGAACAAACACTATAAATCAGACAAAACTACCCCAGACTAGAAACACACCAAACGGCTAAGACTAGCGCTGGATAATGTCTTCAGTAAACGAGAGGTAACGGAAGAAAGACCAGGCAAAGCACAAGACAATCCAGCAACGAGCGGTGAAACAAGTCTAGTATATATAGGGGAGTGCTGGGCAGATGACTGATAAGCAATGACTAACACCGGTGACTGATTAAGGGAAATGTTAGTGCAGGGCGAATGAAGACAAAGGATGAATGAAACAGTGTGCGTGGTTTATTGGAATATTAATTGAATGATTGGTTGACTGAAAAACGTGGCGGCTAACCGAAAAGGTGAAGGTGAAAGGTGACAGCAGCACTGTGTCTGAGAGTGTAACCTTCTCTGTCTTCACTCCTGCTTCTCGTGCTACTACTGAATGCTGTGGCTTTCAGCTTGTACTCGTCGTGGGATGATTCACAGTACAAAGGCACCCGGAAACCATCCCTTTCCATACATTCCATTCATATTTTCTTTCGACCCACTTACTATGGATTTGTTTCAAATAAAAAACCTCATGTACAAAAGCGATTTCTCACAGAGCTTATTATTTTTGACATAGAATGAATGTAGATGAGACAAAACTGCAAAAAATATGCCCATCGAAGGGCACAAGGTCAGATATATTTAGCCCTTTACAGAAAATATGATGGACATCCACCCATATATGAATTATTGTGGAATTTGGAGTGCTGCCAATAATCACACGAGTGTCCCTCATATTTATTCATACCCATAATTAAGTATAGAACAATATACAGGATCATTTTTTATCTGTTCAACAAACTAACCTCTATTATATATGCTGCACATATTAATATTCAGAGTCAGTAAAAAGGCAGTAAATTAGTTGGGTGTCAAATGTCACTACAACAAACAAAATACAGAATGATTTATGCATGCGGAAATGTGCTGTCAGGACACTTCACTTGCAAAGCCATCATCAAATTAACGCAGGGTAAAAACCAAGAGGGTCAGTTTTTCCTATAAACCAGTTCAATACCTTTCGCCTACTTTAGCCACTAGTGCTCTGAATATGCTCCGAATATTAAAACAAGTGCTCGTCTCTGGGACATCATATTCGGCTCGGCTCTGAGGCGCAATGCACGCGGCCGCAAACACCTTCTCCCAGAGGTGCCTTATTGGGTTCGTGTTGGGTAAACCGGGTTGGCAGTCCGTTAAGAACACATCAGGTCACGTCAGGAACTCTGGCGTCGTGGCCGTGGTTTGGCATGCATGAAAGAGAGAACAGTAGTTTGGAGCTGATAAGGTGTGATGAGTGGGGGGATTTGCAGTGGTTCGGACTACTAGTGTTTAATTGCTAGCTTTTTGTTCCCAGAGTCACAAGTGCAGGAACACGTTAACCTTACGGATTCACGATCACATTTGTCTGCAAACCATTTTTATCATGTTGTACAAATTAGCAAGTGACCTTCATATTTGGGTTATTTAACTTGATAATTTAGAAATTGAGTGAATAAAATAATGTGAGAACATATACTTCTGGCAAAATATCAGAATAAAAACAAGTTAATGTTTTTTTTAATGCCTCTGGGAGAATATTGTGCATTCAAATCTTATAGTCCAAATGTTGGTCAGTGCACTTATAGCCTCATTTGCACATGCAGAAGCGAAAATGCTAAATTATACTAAACATGGAATGTAACACAGAGAATACAAATTCATACTAATACAAAATCAGTTTTGGTTCCTATACATCTCCTGATGTTTATAAGTTGGTTGTTTCTCAAACGTTATGAGAAACAGATTGTGAAGTTGTTGGCAGTCTAAATGAGTCTGTACCTTTCATACATACGTTTCAGACAGACTACCTTGCTGAGGGAAAGAGAACTAAGCTGCCATCGATCTAGAATTATCAACGCCGCTAGAGAGGGTGCCTTACAGCATGACAATAGCAGATATGATATCTGGTAATGCGCGGAGCAGAAAAGCAGTTGCATAATCACCAAACTAAAAATGAACGAGGGCTCTAAATAACTCGTATTACATGAAAACACTAGACATAGCTATGTCTCCACAAATTTCTACCAAAGGAGAAAAATACCCCCGCCCCCGCCACCCTATATTCCTAATGTTCGACCAGTCATATTCCTGCACTCTTTCTACCCTTCTGATGTCACGAAGGCACAGATCAATTGATATCTTCCACAGACGAATCTCTTTGAAAGCCGTCTCTCCTTTTCAACCGAGCACTACCTCTCGCTCTAACAGCAAGAAAACGGGAGCCTCTTACTTGCTGAACTAGACATGACACATGCTCTTACCGCAAATGTCCTCATGGTAAAAAAAGGTTTCGTTCTTCAACCTTAAATGCCCAGGGGACAGTGTCAGCCCTCTCAGAGCTTCTTAGCATGTAAGGCAGGCTCTACCATCGTTGTTCATCATTCCCTTTCTCAGAGGTTCCTGTACAGATCATCGGAGGATTCTTATGTCATCTCTTGGAATTCTTGACTGAAACGCAAAATTTTTTTTTTTTTTACCGCTTATAAAATGTTAATTAAATAATCATTTAAAAAAAAAAAAAAAACGTCATCAGTTCAGCTCGAATGTTTGCCAGCTTTAAGTTTAATCTGCCTGCTTTATTTATGGAGATGCTGTACTCATAAACTTTCTTTTTCAGGACAACCACAGGAGACCAGCGAAAGCAAGAAGGCAGTCAAAACATTAACAGCAAATCTGTGCTTTTATATATATATCACCATCTGATTATTATTGCCTGTCTTTCCGTAAGATCACGCATTGTTTTAAACTATTCCAAACACTAATCTAAACCATGTAACCTAACACACCGAAAAACTGCCCCATAGAACCTATGGTGTCAGGGGGAGCATTATACAATTCTGGCAATCCAATATTACTCTTCGAAGCAAGTTCTCTTGGTAGAATATTAGTGACATAATGAGTGTGTGCGTGTGTATATATAGATTTGCATGCCATTTTTTATTGTTCAGGCACAGCCTTTATTGAGAGAAGGGAAATGTACAGTCGGTTTAATTATTGTAGTAATAAGCACTGGAAAATGGTCTCACACAAAATACAATTTGCTTTCAATATAACTCAGGCTAATGTTGCTTTGCCAAGAACAATACAGTTGTTTGAGTTCTAATTGGATTAGTGTAGGATGCCACCCTTGGATGTGCTGCTGTGAAATGTCCTGTTTCCCTCCAGGGTTTGTGTACAGGGGAGGAAGATCGCACAGTTTGGAGACGTTAACAGGTACACATGGAACATTCGCACTAAAGTTATTGTCGTTATCACATCCTCAGTCGGGGGAGGGTTGCCCTCCATCTTTACAGGAGTAAAGTTATCCAGTTCTACTTTGGCATGCTGCGTCCCTTTATTGATCTCAGAACTCCCCTTAGGTCCTGAATGCTGCTGCCCGTTCCAATAGAAAACAGTTGTAAATCTTGCTTGATTAAGTACTCACTTATCCTACTTGTGAATTTACATAGGTGTAAGGCTGCGCAGGTGTATAACGACAATGGCAAATAGGAGCTCTTTTTCTTTTTTGCATCAATGTACATTTACCCATGTATGCCAGTTTCCCTGTCAACCACTAACATTATCCAGTATTTAACCTGCTTTATTTGGAATAGTAACACTGCCAATACTTGTCATGAATGAGTACTGAACACTCACAGACCTTTGGGTAGGCCCTGTCTAGGAGAATCAGCTTCCAACATGATATTGATATGGGGAATGTACTTGACATCTTATAGAGAGAGAAAGGGCAGCATAAAGTCTGGGAAAGTGCAAGCATTGACCAGACAGTTTGATCGGGCAACCTGGAGTAAGTTTGAGGCCATCAACAATATTCAGCTACGTTGTATTTTGTGCACATTCATCCCATTGATCCCTAGTAAAATCTGCCGAATGACCCTCAGTGGTAACTCATCGGACAAAAAAGAGATCTGCGAATGGGAAAATCAGAAAAGCAAAGTTTCCGTACACAAACAAAGTTCAATAAGCGTCTTGTTGTCAAGAACTGCGGGGAGCTTGCAGGCTGCCTGGCAGGGGACAGAGAAACATAACCAGGGCTCCTTCTCAAAGGCAGACAACTACAGTGCCCCAAATCAGCAAATCTGAATGTGTTTTTTGCAAGTCTGAGCGGCGTGAATTTGCTGGCCAGACGGAGAAGGAGGAGGGCGGAGATTGAGTTGAGACACAAGGCCGGGATCAAGGCAGAGGGCGTGCGGAGAGTTTTAAAGGGAATCGGGTTCTTGAGGAGCCGGACGACACCGACGGTCACGTTGATGGGTAGGGGGGCTGCACAGCTGAGACACATCGCCTCTTCTTTCTTTTGGTCGACACCGAAGAAACACCAGGGTCCGCGTGGGAGGGGAAAATTCAATCGTGGGACCCGTTCCAAAAAAACCTTGATCTCATCCTAACCCAAAGTTTATAGGCTGGCTTCTTTAACATCTCCTGTCATTAAATCGATGTAGGGGAGAAAAAAAATCCCACAGGCACACACTATTAATGCCACACGTTTGCTTCTGCTCACACTGTTTGCCTCGGGATCAGGGAATGATAATGCTCTCTTAAACGTGCTTGATACGCAGGTCTCGACAGTGAGGCACATTTTAGGAAAATAAATACAATATGAAAAAGCACATCAAAAGGTTGTCTTTATAAATTTTTTCCTTCGCTTTCGATACCTTCCTGCACAAGAAACAAACAGAAACTCCATCCCAAACTGAACGCTTTCTAACAGCAAGTATAATTTTGGAAAATGGGTGCCGAACGCGCGAACGCATCAACCGAGTCCCCACAGGGAGCCTGTTATTGCCACAGCTTTACATTCTGTCTACCGGTGATTACTAGGACACACACCGAAGGCAGCCAAATCAAATTTGCGGACGACATGGGACCCATTAGTCCACTAGAGGAAAAATAAAATGTGCCAGGGCCCCGACGATTGACTGCTCCGCGTGTCGGAGCCAGCAGTCTCACCTGAACCCGTAAGCGAAAGGAACGCAAGGAGAGAGAGCTCGACTCCGGGTGCCGCAAACTCAATCTCGGCACTTTTGATTGAGACTGAAAAAAACGTGAAGTTGTTCGGATGCAATGAGAGTATGAATTAGATTTTACCATAAAAACAATGTCACAGTAGAGACTTGCACTCCCGACTAAGGTCCGGAAGCCTCAATGTTTATGTAAATGACCACAAGCGCCATGTTTAATCGATGATAAACAAAGCAATGTACAGTCTAAAGCATTCTGGAGTGCATAGCACACTGTAACGCAATATCTTCTGCTGTGTATAAAGTGCTTATATTAATCCCAGCCATAATCCAGTCCGAAGGTGACCCAGACACATCTATCCAGTCCATGAAATTTTGAGTTATTTTAGAAGTGATTTTTGGAGAGATTTTCACAGGTATCCTTGGTATCTAAGACTTTCTGAGAAGCTTTTTCTTCACGAAAAGAATCCAAAATTATTTGTTTTAGGGCTTTTTTGTTGTTGTGGTTTGAATATTTTGGTGTTGTTTCATACTTTTATAACAAGTTAGCTACAGAGGATGCTACAGTGGAATTAAAGGAAAAATCGCAGCCATCTTTATTTTACAGACCTGCATATGCTGTTGCTTCACAACATTATTATTATTTGTTTTAATACCTATTATTTGTATAAATGTACAGCATGTAAAGACCACAGTATGTTTTAGAATTAATGAGTATCGCTAATCCTTGGTTCTCTAGCAGAAGTTATTTGCTTTTGAAGCATACTTTTCCCCCAAAAAATATATGCACGCTGGTAGCTTCAAATGAACACCAGAATGATAGCTGATGGTTAATAATGTAAAGTAATTTGAAGTAGTTCTTAATGACCAGTTTTTCAAAGAACAAAGGACTGTAGGGGACAATTGATTAGACAGCAAGTACTCTGAAGTGACTAAGGGATTTTCAGATTGAGATGTGGGAACGCTTTAATCCTTCAGAACGATGCGGAAATGTGGCCTCTTGTAAAGATTGATTGTGTCTGTTTCGGCTTTGAAGCGTGTCTCTAAAAAAAAAAGTAACTGAATAACATTGTTCCTGCTGCGTCCTCGTCTATTCCTGCCCATTTACAGGTACATGGACATTTCATGAAACACTGATTAACAAGTGTTCAAAACACACTTATATAGTATGAACTTCCATCCATTTTCAAAACCGCTTTTTGTTCCCGCTTATCTTTTTCTTTTTTTTACTATTCACTCCCTGTATGTCTCTAAATGCTATTAAACTTCCCCACACATGGCAAGATATTCATGAGATTTTGAACGAGCAGTATGACTCCACAACCCTTTTTACATTTCAGCTGCCATGCATAATGATCTCTTAGTGAAATATTGCTAGAATAAAGGAACATACTGGGACATACTGGACTGCTGCCCCTTTAATAAACATTGGATACTTTAAGCAGAGGAAAAAAATAACATTTTCTTCTGCCTCAGGCCTTGTGGCAATCAGGACTGAGGTCCCTTTGCAGGGCTTGGAGGGTTGGGGCCAGGCGAGATCGTAGAAGCTGTTGTCAAGCAGACTGAGCAGCACCAGCTTCCCCAAAGCTTTGTGTGGGCTGTCTGCACACAAAGAGCACAACAGCGTATTAACACAAAGGAAAGACTTGCCTGTTTGAAGGCTGGCCTTCTTCTTCCCCTCCTTTTAGGCTGCCAGCGTTGCTTCATATCCGCTGATTTCCAGCAGCTGCCTGATGTAATCAGTGGGTGCTGCTTGTTGCAAGCAATCAGGAGTGGCCGCTGGTGGCGCTGCCTGGAGGTGGTGTTCCTCTTCTTGTGCTGCTGTCCATGGTGCTGAAATGTGAGGCAGACAACTGAATTGAGGTTAGTGGGCCCCCTTGGTTCGGGGATTTCCTCCCGTGATGGCACAGCATGCCAAACAATGTACAAAATGTACAGAAGTTCATCGTTAATTTCTTGCTGTTTCAACATATTTGTTTTACCAAATAAGAATAATGGCACTTCCATCCCCCTGTTTTATGCAAGTATAGATATTGGAACAATTCAACAAATCCCTTCATGCAAATCCCTAGCATCAAATAAAAGCAGTGAGTCTGTGACCCATTGACATCACTAAACTCTTGATTTCGTCCTTTGAGATGATTTGCCAATCCTTTACTGCAGCCATTTTCAGTTACTTGCTTTGGGAAGTTTTTGACTTTAGTCTCCTCTTCAGCAAGTGAAATGCATGTTCAGTCGGATTTAAATCAGAAGATTGACTTGGCCAGTCTAAAACTTTTCACTTTTTCCTCCTGATTGATTTCTTGGTTGAGTTGGATTACTATCCTGTTGCATTGTGAAGCACTGCCCAATGAGTCTGGATGCAATTTGTTGTGCACTGGTCGCCATGATGCTTCTGTAGACCTCTGAAGTCATTCTGTTGCTGCCATCATTCATGATATCATCAATAAAGAGAAGTGAGCCCGTTCAGGCAGCCATGCATGCCCATGCCATGTCACTGCCTCCGCCTTGGCCACCTTTTGCCTGAAGATGCCCGTGGTTTCTTTCTTTTTCAAGACATTCCAAACTGATGATTAGGCTTGCTTCTATGCTGTGATTCTAACTGAGTTCCTCTTTTCCACCCAAATTCCTTGCTTTTCATTCATAGACAGCTCCCTGGTCTTCGTGTTGGATTATGCCAACTGACACCGAACGCAGACTCCAAAGGCAAAAGCAAATGACAGAAGTGAGACTAGACGTTCACAATGCAAAAGGAAATACCTGATCTATATACTTGTGAGCCAAATATCTTATTCTTATTTGGCAAAACATATACGTTTTGAAACAGACAGAAAAAAAAGGTGAGATTCGTCTTTTAATCGTATTTTCATATGCCTTGAGTGTACAGCAAAAATGGTAATTTTAATATATACGCACGTATAAACTTAATAACAAAGCTTGTCCCAGCGTATTTTTTGTGGTTTATGTGTCCAGTGTTTCTTTGGCTTCCTAAACGTGTCTTCACATCACATACCGTGTCAACGTAAGTGGCAATGTATCACACACAGACTCTGGCCTTCCGGAGACCTCTTGGTTGCAGACTGTGCCCCTGACATCCTTGACCAGCCATCTGAAGCCTGCGGGCACATGTCCTCCGTTGCACTTGGAGGAGGTCGCAAACAATCAACGCTCTCCCTCAGGGCCATGCGGCGTCTGGCAGAGGTTATATGGGATCAGTTTGAGCGCGTTAAGGCAACCCTACCATGTAGTGACTATAGGGTTAGACCTTAGGATTCTCACCAGTCTCCCGAGGCAGAACTTCAACCAGAGTTAACCGCCATTGCATTAGCCCGTCTTTAGCATTTGCTAAACACTGTGGCTGACGTTGTGCCAGAGTGGCGTTTGTGTAGTGAGGAGTTTAGCACCCACCACTGGACACAGCCCACCACTTCTGCACAATTTGCTTCAGTGTGGACACAGCGCTCTAGAGTAGATGGAGAAATTATTTATAGTCAATACGTACCGAGATCGACTACCCAACGCTGGTAAAAGCTGATTTCAGGCAAAGCTGCAGAGGAAACAAGAAAATTTCCATGATACAAAAAAACTATTCCCAGGAGGGAGCCTTCCCCACCCACAGCAAAGGATGTCAGAATGTTAAGCAAAGGTCAGCTGAGAACACACAGGGACAGCTGCACCGAGAGGACAGCAGTGGGTAGGTGGGGGGGGGGGGGGGGCATGGTAAGAGAGCGTTCGCGGGGACTGTGGCCAGCAGGGCCGGCGATCCGACAGACAGACCACGAATGGGTGGACAGGTGGCAGGTCGGGCTAGCAGGGAGAGAACTGGATTTGGCAGCAGACAGACAAGCAAGCTTGGCTAGCGGCAATCTGGCTCAACAACGATGGCGAACAACGAGACGCGGGCATCGGCGCTAATGTCGAGGAAAGTGTCTGCTCTGGGGGTGCGAGGCTGCGTCTAGAGGCGGTATAACATGAAGCAAGCCAAGGCAGTGAGATGAACATTTACCCGGGCAACCAATAACGATACTTGGATGCCAGCTTTGTTTTGCCAGTTCATGGTTTAAATCCATTGATTTATAAAGTAAATCGTCTTTGATTGAACTATCAACAGAAAGGGGTTCGGTTTGTAAATTTTTTGTAGAAAAGTGTTACTGATATGAATTTAATAACTACAATTATTTAATAACTAATTATAATAGTGATGTGAACATTGACAATTTTTATTTAAAAATAAATAATGTAACGCAACTTATATACATTGTCAGACATCTGTAAAAGTTAAAATAGTTTGTGACCAGTAAGTCATGGTGAGGATTTTACAATATATCGGATTATTAAAAAAGTAGCAGTTTGAAAATTTACCCAAAAAGAGATTTTATTGGATAGTGTTTATTGGACATGTTGGTCGCAATGAGCTGGTTCTCAGCCACGTAATTAAAGTATAATTGTTCTTTTGTGTATTTGTTTTGTGTTTGTTTGGTAAAACACTGTACATGAAAAGTTCTTCCTTTCAGAGTCATTTCTCTCTCTCTCTCTTTTTACTTACACTCAGTGGCTTTCATAAATAATAACCCCTCTAGCGGAACATTTTCAAAAATGGCATTGGAGTACACATGTGGGTAATATAAAATACAAGCTGATGTGTTTTCTGTGCCATACACGCACCATTGCTTCTGGGGCTGCATGCAACATTTGAATTATTTAACTGTTAGCGTGCCTTCCTTTACCATTAAACACAGACTCGTTCACTTCAGGTTTAATGATACCAAACTTTCACTGAAGAGCACCAGCCCCCCCATACAGCACACAAAAACCAAGGGACAAATTAACATGATAAATCTTTGATAATTCAGTGAGAGACTGCTCTGATATTGAAATGCTGCTGTTGTTACTAGAGTGGCTGCAGCAGCGTGTGGTGAACTGGGAGAAATTAACTTAAGTCCAAGGGGGTTTTAAAGCAGATGAAGCGGGCAAGCCGATATTGCTGGGGAATGGAAATGGTATCATTAAGACTTTTGTCAAATTTTGTCAAAACGACCGGTGATACATTACAGTTCCATTTAAAAACTGCTCATACATCCGTGCCTGATGGCACAGAGTCGGGGAACGAGTCAGGGAAACGCAGTCATGTCTGACACATGCTCATTGGAGGCCTGGCCGTTTGTAATCAAACCTGTGGCAGGTATGTGTAGGTGGCGTGGTTTGGCAGGCACCACTGCATATGTGCCTTCAGCATGAAATTACGGCCTGGCAGGGGAAATCCTGGCCCTAGTGCCCCTCGTGGGGCCCGTCAGATTGCTGGCTATGCCTTGGTACAAGTACACCCCATGAGCCCTGCAGTGTTCTATTAACATTAGGTCCTGGCAGTGTAGACCCTTGACCTGCCTGCTTCCCTACTTTGTACTGGTACAGGTTAGGTGCTACATTGGCCTCAGAGTCCTGTTTCAGGAGGTTCAGGATTCCTCATAGCACGCGTCTGCCACTGATTACCCATCTTTACACAAACAAAGACCTTGATTAGGCTTAACATCAGCTGTTTTTGATTGAGATGCTTCAAGTACATATACAAAACAAAAATAAATGAATAAAACACACTTCAATGTTTTCAAGGGGTTTTAATTTGACTGCTTAGAAAGTTTCTGAGCAGCATCAAGAAATAATTCATTCATACAGGCAGTTTGTAATTTCTCTTCTTAGAACCAGATCAAATTTATTTATGCACATTGCTTTAAGCTCCTGCAAGAATTAAACTAATTGGTTGCCATTCATCATCTTCGCTCTATAAAACATCTTCATCCACTATATAAATGTTTGGTCAAGCAAGATAATTTTACTCTGAAAGTATGAAAATGATTGAAACCCCTCTTTTTAGAAAAACAAACAAACAAACAAACAAACAAAAAAAAACACTTGAATATTTAGGGAATCTGACAACAAATATAAATTATGTATTTATAATTTGCATATACATATATAATTTCACAGCTGTGGTAAATGACGATAATTAATTATTTTAACAATGCCTAAGTCACCTTTATGTAATTAGACATTCTTGGGGGAAACATTTTGTCACAGAGCGTGTTTAAGAGGGCCAGATGAATGTTGCATATATGCACATTAATGAGAGCAAAATCTGGGGAGCTGTGCATAGTGGAAAGTCCAGCAAAGGTGGGAGCAGTAAAAATACAACAAAGTGCCTCTCAAAAATACCACTAAAAAATGAGCGAAATGAGTTAGAATTCAGCAAAAACTGCTAAGAACATCAAGCATGTTGTGTGAAGAATTCCAGCACCGGGATGGATGCAAAGTGACGCAGCAATGCAAACCCCAAGTCTTCTTGCAGTCTCCAGCAACTTTCCATGCTGCCATCAGGAATTTCAAGCCTTGCCGTAGATTCTCAATAGGAGTCAAGTCAGTTCAGGACTTTGATTGGGCCACTGAAGAACATTGACTTTGTTAAGCCATTCCAGTGCAGCTTTGGTCCATTGGGTCCTTGTCTGGCTAAAAGGTCACTGTTCGTGTGTACAGACCAAAACGTTAAAATTATATTGTTGGCGTGTTTATTCACAGAAATTGAAAGCCACATTGTTATACCGAATACAATAATTTGCTTTATTTTCAAGTATATTTTCACATGATATGTGTGTGTGTGTGTGTGTGTGTGTGTGTGTGTGTGTGCCTGTGTGTGTCTAGATCATGATGGTTAAGGCAACGATTAAGGTCACTATGTAGGTAAAGTCTAAAATCTGCAGTTATTTTACAGCTGTCTCTGTGGTTGGTTTGTCTTTCAGGAAAAAATCACAATCACACTAGTCTTCATCAGAAATAATACCGAGTGACATAAGTAAGTGGTTCTGTATTGCTCTGTAATATCATTATGGAGCATACTGAAAAAGCGACTTTTGATCGGTATTGAAGGTGAACTTTGATCATCCAAAGTCTAAAAACACTGGCAAGGAAAATTTTTGCTGATTTCTTTAATTCAAAAAGAAGAAAATAAACAGCTGTGGTTTAAATTCTTTGTTGTGCGTAAAAATCCATCCAAAGGAGCCAACTTTCTCAGGCATGAGATTAAAGAATTGATAAAGCAGTCTCCTTTTTGTAGTCAATGATAAATCAGGGACTAAACGCTGAATCTGTCACTGGCCCAAAAAACTTTCTCACTGGTAGCGTTTAATAGCAGTCACACAAATAATATGTTCAAGGTTTTCATGGTTAAATGACAAAAAAAAAAAAGCCAATGAACTTGGTGAAAAATTTAAAAAGAAATATGAGTAAAAATGTATGCTTGTTTCATGTCTTGGGATCCTACTTTACAGTCGAATTGCTAATAAGAAAAAAAAAAATTCTATTTTTTTTTTTTGTTTCTGAAAGTTGTTGCGACCGTGAGATATACCACTCAGGTACCACTAATCAGAACAGATTGCAAAACCAAGAAAAACCTTTGAATGGAGGGAATGTAAAAAAAAATAGGTTAGTTGATAAAATTCAAGCTGTTTTAAAAATCACGGATGAGAAGCAGTGTGATCGGGTGGTGGAAGGTATAGAGTCCATTGATGGTCTGGAAGTTTGGGGGATATGCTCAGTAGATGTCTAGGCATGCTAGAACCATGGATTTATCTTGATTCCAGCAGCATGTGGTTATGAATGTTGTCAAATCCCTGTTGGACACCCCCCCAGTCAGTATGTTAGAATAATGAAATCCTGGCAAAATAAAGTAATACTTTTACCCCTCAATACACCAGCAGATTAGAGAGCCTGATATTTAAAATATAAATTTTATATCTTCTCCTTCTGTTTCAGTCAACTAAGCCACTAAGTTGTCCTCGTTAAATCCTTAAAAGACACCGTTTACACAAATAAGTAATAAAAAAGACCTAGAATATGTTCAATCTCCGCAAACACTGTAGCTCATTGCCACATTTAAAAAATTAAAACACTATTATTCCAAGTACCAGTTTTTAAAAATTATTTGAACTTTACACTTTGAACAAGTCTTCAACGCAGAAAGTTGAAATTGACCATGCTATATAGGAAAGCCACCAAAATGTTCTATGACATCACATTCAAACCGAATAACATTATACCTTACAAATAGAGCCTCAGAAATACATTTATTAATTCTAAATGTTGGTGAAATACTAGGTTTCTTCCATGCTGTGGCACGCCGGGGGGGGGGGGTGCTCGGTCCGGAAGTGGCTGGAGATGGGCACAGGGGGAAAGTGTCAGAAAGAGAGGAAATCAACAGAAAGAACACCACTCAACAAAAGAGATAAAAACGCAGGGGAAAACCAAAAATCAAAAGTATTTTTAACCATTTATCCATTTTAAATAATTAACCTTTCCACTATTTAAGCAATGGCCCAAAACATCAACCCTACACTTTCCAGTCTGTCAGCCTCTCTTCCCAGGTCTCATTAGTGTCCACCCCCAGCTTGGCTATCCACCAGTCCAACACTGGGTGTGTTCCCGGGACTTGAGTGTGTGGATCCAGGCTGCATGCCACACTTACCTTTAAAGGTTTTTGTTTGAGGCACCTGAAGTGATAACTGAACTGATAATTCCAAACAAAGTTTGTGGAAATATACTGCAGCAAAAGCAACTCCGAAAGATTGTACTGCTTTTTCTAATTTTATATGTCAGGTATTATTTATACCTTCATCGACTTGTTAATTTGTTTTGACCCAGTCAAAGTTTCATTAGGACATCTCAGTTCGGATGTTTCGATAAAGCTCTCTGAGTTGAAAATGCGTGAACCAGCCGATAATGGTATAATTTTCAACACCGATCACACCATCAAACACTAAAAAACAGAACACTTTTTTTTACTAGAGTGTGGCTTCCTGTTAGGTAAGCTTTCTTTGGCTCATGGCAGATTAAGAGAAAGTTGATGTGAGACCAATTTGTTTCAGCACCCACTTGTTTAATTAAAATGTAAACTGCCTGGAAAATTTGGAAATGGCAGAGGGTAGACTTGAATTTGAAAGTCATGACCAGAAACTCCTCTGTATTTTCTCTGTGATTAAAGAGAGCAATTTTGTAGATCCAGGTGGATCAGTGGCATTAAACTCTTCCCCTAAGGAACAAGAGCAGCTGAACTTTATTACTGTAGGGTAAAATGAACTAGATTAAATTAAACGAATATTTCCACTACATTGATTCCAGTCATTCATTTATCTTACAAATATATATACACACATTTTATAAAAATGTTGGAGAATAAGACGATTATAGGAAGTTTGATAATCAAGTATGTTTACGATAAATGACCACCGTCGGTAATATTAAATACTGAATTGAAGCTAATGCTATCAATTAGAAAAAAGTGTAAAAAAAAAAAGTGTTTTATATATATATATAATATATGTGTGTGTGTGTCAATATATTCACAGATGTCAGCAATAATGCCTTTCGATAACAACATAATAAATAAAAAAAACTAATTAAATGTGATTTTGTATGAAAGACGTGTTTTTTTGTTTTTGTTTTACAACAGTAGTAATGAATCTTACCAAACGTTTCTGTCTCTTAATATCTGGCTATCAATCTGGACTGCATGTAATGATTCTTTGATTTTAACGACTGAAAACATGATGAAATTCAGATAAAATGGCAGGGCAGAACACAATACCGGCTGTAAGCCCTAATGTGACTTAGCCATCTTGGCCATCCTGCCTGCCAAGAGGTCATCATAAAGGGATATAGAGACCTCACATAGGGTTATTAACAAAAAACATAATTACAATAAACAATCGTAAAACCAAAAACTGTCTGTGTGCTTTAATGCCTTGATAACCATGTATATTTGTCCAGTATTAACAATGATTTAATTATAGGTTAGAAATTCAGAAATGTGCAATTTTAAATGAACTCATAACAAGCCCTCAATACCTTAGATTGAGATAATTATTAGTCAGACCAGAAGAAAGTTTAACAAAAGTTTAAAGTTTAATGGCGATTCCTGTAATCAAAAGCCAGGCACCTTGTTGCCGGCCACAGAGAGTTTTTGACTTGATATACACTTGATATCACAGCCTTATAATGTTTTTTTCCTCCATAAACAACTCCCAACCACCCAGCATCTATGCAAAGCACATTTTTATAAAGAATGTCTTCATTGATCTTTGATAAAACATAGCTATCATTGCAGACACAGCATTGATTTTGGAAGACCTAAACAAGTGACCTTATGATGAATTATGACAGGGGGCTTCATATCTGAACTGAATTTTTTTTTTTAAACAAACATAAACTGAGCAAATCCATTCAACAATCCACTTGTGATGTAATTTGACCTTCCAACTCAAAATTATGTTCTATATGAAAAGGATGACCTTTATGTTAAAATTTTGGATTTGAATTTGAAGAATTTTATAATTAGACAAGGATATTACAAAAAAGGTTTTTAAAAGTAATATCCTGAACTGAAGTAAGATATATTTATGGAAATGTTAAGGAATGCATTTTGTATGTTAAATCAGATGTCAAATTGCATATTGCCAATATAAAAATGTACCTATGGGAGAATACAGAACTGAATGATAACAAACTGCCTTCAACATAACTCAGGTAAAGCTAGTATCTTGATATAGTAGTATAGATGGTTTACATATGTTAGGCTAAAACTGATTCTTGAAAAAAAGAAAAGAGAACATGCCTTTGATCTAAAACTCTATTCATGCCTTTTATGCCGGGCCTGGGCTGCCTCAAGGAGGCTGAAGTGCATTTACATTCGTGGTTGAAAAAAGGAGCATTAGCCAAATGCATTTCAGGAACGTAAACACTGACTTGAACAGTGATAAGACAAATCTTAGGCATTGCATGTCGATATGCTTCCAGATATATGATCGGAGCTTGATAATATTGACCAAACGTTGCCATAGCTCAAATTAGAAAAAGTCTAGAAAATAGGAAAAAAAATTTATTAAAAATACAACAATTTAGCCATTTCAGCTAGCTAGAACGTGCAATGCAACAACACTACATGTGCTAACGGTCATCACAATAACATGGAAATTATGCACGGATTGATATTGAGATGTAATGTTAAAAATGTACAGAGCAAGGAAATGCACAGTGGCTTAATATTCTAGCTATTATTGCTATTGATTAAACCGAAGAATACGTATCCATGTTAGAAAAAGAACCGACATGATTTCCACTATAACATGACAAGATTTAAAAAGGGGTGGAAAAAATTGTGAGTTCTGAATGATATGTCATTAATTTGGCAGTACATTGTATTGCCTGTACTAGAAAATTGTTGAGCTGTTACTGTTAATTTAGAGTTCCTGCAGAATAGCGACTCCGCAATGTTTTGGATAGCTGTGAGCTAGTACTTGAGTTGTGATAGGATGTAATAGCACATTTGTGGAAAATGTTTTTGAGTATAGTGACAATGGTGTATTCGATTACTTTGAAATGATTTGTCCCAGTTACTACCTCCTGACACAAAATAAATGTGTTTTTTTTTCTGCTAGCTGGCTATCATTATGTTGCTACTACTAGCATTAATGGCAATGTAGCAATGAGGTCTGTGCCAGGAGTGGTTTAACCACACATTGATGAGATAAGGCCAGCCCAGAGCCGGCGCTACATTCAAACATAAAGATAGGGCTAAACAACTTTAAGCCACAGAAAATAGCTGGCCAAAGTATTCACCCAGCCCAGGGCCTTTTAAAAGTTTTTCAGTGTTCATATAAGATAAGGTGGCTCTGGGTCGGTCTGAACAGCAAGTTTATACAGTTTTTAAACCAACAGCCCTTAATCTCTAATCACCATTCAGCCACAACAAAACTGCAAACCAGATTCTGACTAAAATATTAATATATTGAACTTACGTGGAGGGAGCTTCTAGCTTAAAAAAGGATATTTGGATTAAGATTAAATAAAAAAATGTTGTGCTATGTTCAGTGTGATGATGTTACATTTTTCTCTCACTAGCATCACCACTACATTCCAGATATCAAACCCCAGGTACCTTGTATTCTGTAAGGCAGATGCACAGCTATCATCAACTCCTGATAATTGTTCTCAAGATGATTCAAGTATGGGCCATTTTAATCCTGAAGGGAAGGAGTAGAACATCTGCTATGTCCTATGTTGTTTTATCTGTATTTTGGGGTTCATTAATCTAAGGTATTGGCTTCTTGCCAATTTTTAATTTTATCTGCTTCGACTTATGGAGGACTGCGACTTAAACTCTGGCAGTTCTCTCAGCTAGTACCACTTCATACCCAGTTCTCACAAAAAGATGCCACATGGTCTTCAAAATCTCTTTGTATGCAGACACCGGCACCCTTCTCACTAACGTCAGTCAATTGTTAGCACTAACACTGAATCAAGGGCACAGCACCCTTCACCTGACCTTAGCCTTGTAGATCATTTGCTTCTAAGCTCCAATCCCTCCAATCTATTGTGCACTGGCAATGGCTTTCAACCTTGGCCTTCAAAAGATGGAAAGATGGAAATTATGGAAATCCCCCACTATTATTTTTCTCATATTCAGCATTGAATGATTCCGTGAGACCTGGTCAGTGAGGTCCGTATCTAGCTAGTAGATAAGCACACGGGAGGATACTGGTGTCGGGTCCCTTTATTCCACACCTCACGGCTAACCAACAGCAAGTGCATCCACATATCTCGAAGGAAAAGTGCTACAAGCTCATTCAGAATGCAACCAGTTTGCCAGTATTCATCCTCCCAAGGTCTCTGCATGTTTTACCCCTTCTTATCTCCCTCCAAACCTTGGTGCTAGCCTTTCAAGTGGCTAAGTACATGATCCTACCTTATCTGCAAGAATTAATTCGACACTATGCCTCTCAAAAGCGTCTGTGCTCTGCAACTTCTGATTGTCTAGTTTCTCCTCTCCTCCAGGGCCAAACATCTTGGGGATGTTAATTTGCTCTGCAAACTTCATTGGAGATTTAGTTAAATACATCAGTTTTTGTCCTTCCTCCTCAAAAACTAAATAAGAAAAAAAAAAAAAACAAGATAGCCTGCTGGACTGCAACTTCCTTATAACATTTGTAATCCATTGCCCTACTTCATTAAGAAACAAAAACATTTATATATCAATGATCTGGGCTTGAACCCAGATTCTGTCACAATTTTTTTTATTACACGATGATTTATGGTCACTCACCGTCACCGGGTAATTTTTTATTTCTTACATGGAAAATGAGACGAAAATGTGAAGCTTCTTAGTGGCTTGTTACGGCGATTGGCACCAGACCTGCCTTCTGGCTCTTGTGTGTAGAGACTATGCCGCAGATACTCAGAACAAAAGTGCAGCACTTTCTAGTTAATTCATCATTCACTTCCTTGGCTGGGTGACTTGATAATAAATAAGAAAACAAATCGAAATGTCTGAATAATAGCCTTTTTTCCATACGTTGTTTAAAATGTAATCCAGGGAAGGCCCTGTCGATGAATATGTATAACTGGGCGGGAGGGAGTTGTGCCAGAATCAAAGCTTGTCCACTCTTTCAAATATCTACTTAAACATGTGAGAGCCATCGACTACTGCAAGGCCCTTGACTTTCATTTCCCCGTGTCTCTCTGGTTCATTGAGGGGATGTGTCTTATTATTCCAGTCCCGTCCCGGGCTAAAGTCCACCGGGTCCCTGACAAAGGGGATGGATCTGTCAACACAAGTTTGTAAGAGCACAGCGAATCTTGTGGTGAAGAGGTGGAGCAGCACGGATGCACACAGTTTAAGTCTGGGACCACAGTGCTTGCTGCATGCCTCACACGCTCTCTATTCTGGTTTTGGTTTGACATATAAGCTATACATTGAGCTATAAGGGGCCGAAATGGGGTTAAATAGCTTGGAAGCCAATGAATTAAGCTGTTACACAGAATTCTGGGAAATTAGGCCGGTGATAACACTACATAATTTAAAATTATTATATTATATTATATTATATTATATTATATTCAATTATATTATATTATTCAATTATATATGAAAATTGGATGGATATTTATGAGTTAATAAAATGTGCTATCATATGTTTAAGAAGTATAAGTCAAATAAACCTAGCATTTTTACGCCCACATGACGATCAAGTAAAATACCAGTACATTTATGGAAATACATTTCCCAAAGCTTGCCAGCTGGGCAAATTCAGAAGGTCATTGGATATAGCAGACCATGCCACATGATAAATCTATGGTCTGGGATATTGCCAATGGAAAGCATATTGAGACCATGCGGTTGCACTTTCCAGTCACCCTCTGGGTACACATGGTGAAACCACACTACTGCTCTAACACTAACTATGGTGAACCAGATCCATTCATTGCACGGGGAAGCCGAACCGAGTTACATCAGCAGAGAGAAACAATTTTCTCTCTACACCACTATTTGGATGCATCAAGTTGCCCTAAAAATAAAAAATAAATAACGACAAATGTGCAGTGGTTGCGTATAACAAAATAAGTCACACTCATTTGAGCTGTAGTGGCAGAATCTAACAGCAAACAACCATCTCGGAAAACTAGCTTAATTTTTAATTCAGAGAAATTAGGTCACAATGGTAAGAAAATAAAATAAAAACTGTGAACCTGTGAAAACATGCATTTCCATTTTTTCTGCTAAATAGAGCCTCAAACGATTGTATCTAATGGATACATATTTTTTGCCTGGTCATCGGGTCACTATAGCCTTCAGCTTCACAAACTCATATCATGACATTCTGCATGATAATTTGCCTGTGTTATATTTAATCAACATTCAGGTCTAACTTTAAACCGTCATACTTACAACAAGGACAACACATTTTCGCCTTCTTTTTAGACAGGGGCACTTCATCATTTAAAGAGAGTTTGGAAAGTACAACCCTCCCCACAGCTATCCGGTCATAATCTGCCACAAAGAACTAACCCTTAAAGTCCTGTTTCTACTAGAGATAAATACCTTGGGGTTTCTATTAGAAAACTTAGCTCAGTCAATAAGTCCTGTGTAATTTTGGGCTTGTTATTCGTTAATAATCTTTTTTTTTTAAATCTTTGGCTGACTAACTTTATATATATATATATATATATATATATATTCTATTCCAGCCTGAGGTATTAATCAGATTATTCATGAGGCAACTTTTAATGGGAGCTTAGTTTAACTTGTGCCAGCCAATAAATATATTTTTTTAAAATTTTGTGTAATAAAAATGCAAACAACGTAGTAATGGGTCTTTGGACGGTGTCCTTAAATCCCAACACAAACTCAGCTAAATGCAATGACTCTTTCCTCAGTGAGTAACAGGAATCATCTAATTACAGATGTCTAATACTGAGAAACGAATGGAGGTAAATCTAATTGGCAGTGGAGTCTTTCAGCCATACGGCGTTGCATTTCCAGTACGGATCCTTAAATTAAGGGAACAAATGGTGCATGCAGGGAAACTTTCCCCAATTCTCTAGGGGCACTACGTTCTGAGTGAAATTAAACTACTTTTTTACCTGCCCATCTGATGTGACTGGCATGAATTTCACCTAATACAGATGGGGGGGTTAAAGAGTTTAAACTTATTCTCACCAGGATATGGTAACATTGAGCATTTGATCATTAAAGGATTCCTCTTATCAAAGGCCAATTATTAATAAATAATCTTATTATTATTCTTATTATTAATTAATTATTATTAATTATTAATCTTATTATTAATCTTGTAAAATAAAATATTTTAGTGTGTTTAATCCTCATCCCACCAACATATTTAACATATAAGGACTACTGACTGGGGCCACGTTCTGAAAACTTTCAATCTAGGCAGTTCCCCATCCAGATGATGAAGGCAACGATGGCAGCAACATCCACCACGTTCATAAACTGTAACATCGGCCACATGTTTATTTATCTTCTGGTTGTGAACATTTTGGCCAGATTATCCACACCACTTCTGGTTGGATTGTAGTGCAGTGTGGTCTCTGGTTACTGATTCTCCCCTTTAACCTTTGTGTCATGGTGTATAGAGGATGGCGCCAATACCGCTTTTCCTTTTGCAGGTACATATGACACCATGGTAAGCTGCCCATGAAAGCCAAACCGTGAACTTTCAATCTCTCTGTCCTTCGGGATTTGTGGCATGTTTGACTTGATAGCGCCAACATTTAACGGAATGGATGTAAAGAAATTGTCGGCTGTGACATTTCTGCCACTTTTGCACCAACGCCCCACAAGCTCTTCACACCATGGCCTGATTGTGCTCTGACTGCATGTCAATCATATGCATGACACACTATTTTACAGTCTTATCTTGTATAATAGAACATAAACATTGAATTTGATCATAGGGTCATAAAACCTTTTAGTATGAAAATATATATATTGTATTTCTGACTTTGAACATCATCTTACCTTAGGAAGAGCAGTATTTAGGGTTGTCGACTAAGCACATGTATGTAGAGCATATCAACGACCAATTAAGATCATAGATATAGTCATTATATGGAGAGAATTAAATGTTGAGGAAACGGAAGTTGGGATGGTTTTAATCAATTTAAATCAAAACTAAACCGAATATGCAAATCCTATGATATACATCCGTGCTCCGAGGATAAAGCTAACAAAACGCTTTAATCCATTCATACTTTTACTTTGACAATTAAGCCAAAACATCACTCATTATTCATATTTATTTAAAGAGTGGGGTCCTTGAACAACGTGAAAATGTATGGTATTTTGTATGCAGCTTGTTAGATCTTGGGAGAGAGTCAGTAGTCGAAGAACCTAAAAAGTGTATGCCCAGTTCATTGAAGCTTCTTGGAGCACAGCTTGACAATTCTAATGATATGCCAAAACCTAACCGGTGTAATTTTCCTGCTTTGAGTGTTGGGTCACTGAAAATCTTTACAAAGTTATTCTGAGTGATTACCTTTATCCCATGGTGAAACATTTCTATCCTGATGGGAGTGGTCTCTTCCTTGATGACAATGCCCCCATCCGCAGGGCACAATGGGTCGTTGAATGGTTTGATGAGTGTGAATATGATTTGAGACTAAATGAGGGAATATCTTTTGAAAGAATCATTCCAGTAGAGTTCCAAAGATACGTAGAATCTATGCCAGCATTGAAGCTGTTCTGGCTGCTCCTGATGTCACAGAACATTCTAACTACATAGTCATCTAACTAAATATTGTTTCTTTATTGATTTTTACCGCTGCAACTTTAATCAATAAAGGAGGAAGACAAGGAGATAAGGGGTCTGGTAAGGGGGGCAAGGTGAGCAAGACAATGCCTCTGCTTGACCTACAAATATTTTCTTAAATGCTTAAAAACAGCTACAGGTTGGACAATGAGAACAGTATCGCCTGGATATTCTGAAATGTGTGGATGCTGCTGACCATGGCCTTTACTTACGAGGACATCTTTTCTGTTTAATTTAATTACCCATTTCATTCAATCGTTCCCTCCCAACTCCCCTTCTGCTTCAGGTGGTGTTATCTGTGCTTTTTTTTTAAAGACCCTTCTCCAGGGCAGTAGATTTTTCCCATACTGGTGCTTGGTGGTGACATATCAGAGTCACCAGGGCCGTCCTTAATTAGAAACATCAAGCCTTTCTCTTTCCTCTGCTTCAACTGAGCTTTTCCATACAGTTAATCTGACAGATAGAAGGCCTGGCGTAGTCTGCAATCATTTCAGAGCACCTTCTCATTTCAGTAAGCTCTGACTAATCTGATTTAGCGGTCTTTGAGAACCATCATTAATCCTCATAATTTAAGTTACGAAAGTTATTTTTAATCAATATTTTAAATGTTTCTATTTTTAAAAAATAGATGGTTTTTAGATCAGATTTGATTTAGAATTAGAGACAGGTGCTTTACAACTCACCAAGGGTTTATTGGGAATCTACGCAAGGAAGTTAATTCCACAACTTAGATATTAAAAAGCTGTTTAATAATGTAGGATGCCTGAGAAAATGGAATTAGTGGGAGAATGCTGATCATGAACAAGGGTTAAATGAGTCCTTTGATACTGTAAATTCTGTAAGAGAAACTGCATTAATATTTCTTTATTAAATAAAAATGTGAATATGAGAATTTTATTTATTTGGTTTTTGACCTCTATGTTAATTATGCTAATTTTTTTTTTTTCAGCGTGGACAAATAACCCAGATATATATGAGACAACTACGTAGTGTTAAACCATTTTAAAAAATCAAATAAAACAAAGATCTCCCTAAAGTATGACACGTTGTTTACTTGAGTCAAAGTACTGTTGGTTCTCAATACACCAACTTAAATCTGATTAATAGTTTTCTAAAAACTGCAGGATTTAAACTGTAATAGTGTACACTTTTAAAAGTATCCAAGCACTTTAAATGAAAGTATCTAACCTCGAATGAGTTTAATGCGGTTTCTAATGCACTCAGTGTAGCTGTGGTGGATTTGTAGCTGCCCTCTCTCAGTTGTATCCAGGGATTTTAAATCTTCCAGGAGCCAGATGGAATAGAAAACTGTATCACACAACAAAGCTTAAAAAGACGAAAAAGTGCTAAAAAAAATAAAAATAAAAAGTTATCTGTAACAGAGCACAGAAAATGTTTGCTTTAGTGAGTTGACTGAGTGATTTATGAACTCGGAAAATGTCAAATTTACAAATTGAATTAAAATCAACAAAATATTGTGCACTCCAATTTCGTTTTAAACAAGTTAAAGGCCATTACGTAAAATCATAATCTTTGTTAGCTGAAAAACCCAAAAAATGTTTTGGTGCTATCCCTTTTTGCTTTTAGCCATAGCCTGCATCTGTGATAATGTAGCACAAGACTGTCTTTATTAATTCAGTTTCTCAATTTCTTCTAAATAAAGCCCTTGGTGATGAGCACCACGTTGTTCTTTGATTTTGTGAACATTTGAACTGCTGTTTTGACCACTGCTGATGAATGAACAGGTAATGAACTCGGTATTTAATAGCTAGCGAACGCTATTACAGTTAAAAGACAATAATAACGCACTGGTTGGCTTCTGGAAGTTCAAATTCTTTCAATGCATTTCTATTATTGATTTTTCCCCAGTATTTTGAGCAAAACATTGATTAAAGTGTAATATGAAGCAACTTTAAATATGTGTCAAAAGGTTTGCACTGACGATACAGAGCGTGAACTTCATATGGCTTATCTGGTTCTGCCAATTCGCTGAGTCAGAAAGGGACTAAGCATGGCAGGCAGCTAATGAGTCCACAATTAACATTGCCTTGGATTAAGCTGCTGAAAGGTACAATATAATTTCCTGGAACACTCCCACATTTCAGGAGAAACTTGGAGCCTACCAGATAACTGATAAATCGAGAATTCACATATTCATGGTTTTATTGCTTAACTGGGTAGGCTGAATGGGGTTAAATTGTGTGTGTGTGTGGTGACAATGTAATATCTTTTTAATTTATTTCCAGTGCTGGAACGATAGGGGGACACCCTGAATGGGAACAAAGGAACATGCTTCAGCTCGAACAGGACGATGGCGTAGTGATTCGTCACACGCACTCATCTGGAATAAAAGCTGAAATAATGCTTGAGACCAGGTACTGGGAGAGACGTGGTTTGCAGCCTCTCACTCTCTCTCTCCCCATGGTGTGAGCGGGATAATGGCTAGTGTATGTAGCCGTATTGCGGGCCGAGGGGGCTTACATCTATTCTAACACAGTGTGACATAAAAAACAGTTCCAGTTGAGTTATGATGCCCCATATTAATTTTTTTGCCTCCAGCATGCAAATCTGTTGGTACACAAATTTGTTAGTTATTTTAACTAGCCTGGGTTTTTTAGTCTCTCTGTTTCTGCAGAAATGGTATCTTGCAGATAGTCACTGTTTATGCTCAGATGAATGGATAAAATGCAGACGCACTATTGTGATGTAAGACTACCCACAATCTTTTTGGATTTTATTATATATTCTGTTACTGTGGCGTACAGGACAAGCCACCAGATTACACACCCCCAGATTTGACTGTTTTCAACACGCCCGCAGGAAGGGAAGAGGTAGGACAGATGCACCGGAGATTTATTTAGTTAATGAGACCAAATTCTGGTGTTTGCCAATTCAAGCGTCATTGTTCATCCTAATCAGAAGTCATCATCTCCCCTGCAAAAGGAAGACCCTTTACAGAGATGACCTTTAGCGAAATTTTTATCTAGTGTCGTAAGTCTGTCATAATTCCACAGCTAATGTGACATGACTGACGGATATGTTTAATAGTAAGTGGAATTTTCACACATTTAACTGTGATTCCACTACAAATAGCCCTATATTTGGTCTACATTTACACATGCACTGCTCAAAATCAACCAATAGAGGGCAAACAAAGTAGTGGTAAGTAGAGTTTAAGTTTATTGAGCGGTTAAATTACTTTGATAAACATACAGTAATTTTGTGGAAATGTGTGGGAAAAAAAAAAAGTATCAAAGCAATTAAGATAATTTGTAATGCAATAGTTAGTTTTTAGTGCTGGTCTTATATCGGCATAGTTTATCTAAAAGAGATATCAATGATACATACTCATAATAAGTAATGAAATGCATAAACCATAAATGTATGAAAGGTGGTGAAGTGATATTATTAAACCTTTAATCTTTCTTTCAGAGTTTAAACATTTATAGTTCCCATCTCTAACAACCACGGATACTACTAAAAAAATAAATAGAATAATAAATAATAATAATACACATGGCATATTGGAACTAAGGGGCTTTGTAATATCAGGCTATAATTATAACCTCAGATATGTCCATTTTAAAAGGTATAGTAAAGGTTGACAGTTATTAGTGTCCAATTAGTTTGAAAAAACCTACTGCATGTAACTGTAAAATTGTAATAAAAAATGAAAACACATTCATTCCCAATAGGATAAAAACCCAACACATAGTAAAAAAATAGCTGCATTTTTTCATTTGGCAAATATATTAAGTTATATTATATTAAGACTATTGTCTCCTTTCGCTAAAACACATATATACCAGTGAGCATGCGATCACCAACACTGGACCATTGAGGAGTGGAACAATGTTGCCCTGTCAAACAAATGGCCATGCCGATGGCAGAGTCAGAATTTGACATAAGCAGCAAGAGTCCATTGACCCATCCTGCCTGGTGGGGTGGTGTTTGAAATACTTTAACAGCAATGCATTCGAAGCTTACCATTACAAATATTTTTCACTTATTTTTTCAACACAAAAGAAAAATCGAGTAGTCATGCAGTCATGGTTGGTTGTGGTACTGTATATCTCCAATGTAAAACTGAAGTTTAGGGTTAATGTAAAGAGATTTAATGTCGGACTAATATTTACACACTTCTCTTCGATGCTCGCTATATTCATATAGTTTGACTTGGCTACCTTTTTCCTCAAATGCTCTTTTCAGAAAAGCCCTATCTGCTTATTTAGCTGTAGTTGGAGGCAGGCTTTCATGACCGACAGTGACATTTATCTTAGACACTTCTTAAAGACATAAAACAAAATGTTGCATAGGCATTAATGTAAGAGCTTACTTGGAAATCTCCTTGGAAATCTATACTATAATTGGGACAAGAGTTAATGTATTCATACTTGTATACATACATAATTCATTCAAAGATGTTTACATGTGGGGTAGTGGGGCGTGATATTGATCTGCTCAAGTGCGAACAATCAACTTGACTGAATAGCAATACTGCAAATGTGAATTATTGGAACAATGGCAGGGCAGGGTCTATCTGCTAAGACGGCGAGTCTCCAATTAGTCGGTTCTAACAGGGATAAAGTGGCCCCTGGATTAAAAATACATTATGTATCATTATGGAAGCCGGGATGTTTAAGATACGCTTTACAAACAGAAGCACCAACACAGCTGTTTTCTAGGAAAGATCAACAATCATTGATCGGAGCGATATTCTGCAGAGATGGAGGATGACAATCTTCAGTGTAGAAGGGAACTTTGATTTTCATTAATTGACGCTTATCCTTGTGTTTTTAGGCATAGCTGTACATATAGTTGCTGAAACCGACATGTTCACACTACAATGAGGGAAAGTGTATGTTTTTACACCATACCCTGTGGGTAAATTAATCATTCATTTTGGAAATGGTAAATAATTCCAATTAGCTGAAAGAAATTTTTGTTGTTCCACATTTAACATATTATACGGCAATTCTATAGAAAAATTCAAATTGTTGCAGCTGATTATACTGGCTTTATTGAGTAAAGGATTCTCAGACCATAACCTTGCGCCAGAAAGTTTTGCATGGATTAAATCACAATGATCTTGTTTTCATGACAGGCTGCATTTGAACAATTAGTGCACAAGGTAGATGAAATTGAAGCGATTAAGAATAAAAACATTTTAAGAAAGTGGCTGTGTAAAAGTAAATACTTGAGTCGCTCTTGAATAAAATAAACCGAAGGATGATGGGTACAAGTGCCTATATTAAACTGGGTCCTGGAAGTCTAATGGAATGGATGTCCGGGTTATTTCATGGAGACAGGACAAGCACAGGACATGAATTAAGCTGCTGCAGCAAACAAAGGCAAATGGACCAGTTCTCCAGTCCCACATTCAATTAAAAATGCTGTATATTTACTTCTGAAAATGCCCCCTGACAAAACGTGTGATTAAAGCAGTCAGTGGGATAGCTTAATAAATGGTTTGCTTCGGTGCTTGGTTTAAGAGTCATTAAGATTTCCTGTGCTGGGGCTTAGGTACCTATATACCATTAGCGGAAATTAAATATTGTGCCTCATCTATATTTGCCTGGTTTTCACATTAATGAAGGTGCAGCAATCAGGTAATGGCAATGCTGGGTTACAAAGCTGGGTCTTCAAGCTAGTGTTGTAAAGCAATTAGTTTAGCTGTGGAAGTTACAGCTAAGACACGCTTGGGTTTCCCTGAGCCAGATACAGCAGCGTGCTAAATTAGTGGACTCAAATAATTACTTTTTTTTTAGCATTGTGAGCTTCACGACGAGAGAGACAGAGATTCTATTCCATCCTTTTCCATCTGTAAATAGGAAGGACAGGAAACTCCCCACTAAAAAACTCCACTGCCCTTTCTCTCCAATGTCATAAATCTGGAACTGGTATAACTTGTTATTTTTATCATTGTGTTATTTGGATGGACAATATCTGCTTTTGCCCATAAATTCAATTGTATCCAGCATTATGTTTACGATATGTCGGGGGAATAGGAGGGCTTCAGCGATACCACTTTCCACCCTTTTTAACTCATGCCGAAGAGTAATTTTCCAAATTGTTTCATGTAAGGATGATGCTTCTGAGCAGGGAGTGGGTTGAGCTGTCCTTGATCATGAGCCCTATGCATTTGGTAGGCTACTCCACTACCTACCGATCGCTTTTTAGATCCACTGGCATTAAAGTCTCTCAAACTTGCTACCCCAAGCAGAATTTTGCACCTTAGCAGTTCATCTCTACCGGGTGTGCTTTGATATACATATCTTTCTGTGAATCTCTGAAACACCACAACATCATTAACTCTCTTTAATGGCGGAAGGACGTGCCTCGTAAATTTTTCAGCACACTGTCCAGGAGGATTTCACCTCTGACACAAAGATCACTTGTTATTTCAAAAGGTACCTGTGTGATACGAAGGTGATATCCATCATCATTATCCTACCGTAAGGCCCTACAAGTTTATTTTTGTCTTTCTCAAGCTTATTTTTTTTGTAGCGGAATGCCCCTTGGAAATGTTACACACAAGCAGGGACTGATCATTGCCTTGGGAATTTTGTGCTATTAATTAATTATGGGCTATTAATTATCATTTTTATTATTACATTTTTATTTAATGTAGGCCAATTTAACGTACTTGTCTCTTCGCAAAAAAAAACATATGTTCCTGATAGCAATTTTACGCAATTGTTTTAGAAAACATTCTAAATAAAAATGTTGACACAAACAAGGTTTAAGCTTGACCTGTTTTACTAAGCAGAGCTACTTTAAATAACATTTTTACAAGAACATCCATTTTGTTACTGTAGCATACACACCAACTTCTAACATAAATAAGAAATTAAGTGAAAGCATTAGACATTATGAAATATATTTAATTAAAAAAAAAAAAAAAAATTTTTTTTTTACTATTACTATTTTTTTTTTGCTGGTGTGCCTTATGACCACTCCGTGCCTATGCACAAGCATTTATGATTGCCCTCTTGTTGCATTTTTATTAATACTCTATGGTCTACCTGGATAACTTCAAACAGTCTCTCTGGCAACTTTAAAGCCTCGACTACGTCAGTAATCACTTATACAGGAGAATGCGGATCAATATGAGTTCTAAAATGTATAAGGCACATCAGTGATTCCTTGCCAGTTTTCAAGCTGTGCTCCAGAACAAACCCCCTCATGTCACTTTATCAGACTAATGGTGTTGGTGGAAGAATGGAGAGTGTAAACTACATTAAATACTTCTTTCAGTATTGCAGGAACATTCCTTTTCCCAGTTGATCTGTATTCCACAAAAGCTTGATGAGTTTCATTTAAATTATGATTAATTTGTAATGCAAGATTTTTAAAATGTTTTTCTCACTCTGACGCACATCACACTGCCAGATGAGACAATCTATATCCTGTAATCTGTAACAATAATTTGCTTACGTCATCTTCGGGCATTAGCTGTTGTGTCCTGTTGTCGACAACGGACTGAATCCACCTTTAATTCCATTCTTCTAAACAAGTTCAATCCAGCCTTTGTTTCTTCATCATGTTCCCCTAGGCTCATTTTGTATTGCTCTTTTCTTTTTGAGTATACTTTTAAGTTTTATTTTGTTTCAGTTGACACTTTCAACCTTGTAAAACTTCTGACTGGTTTTTGAGTTCAAATGACAGATGACAAATTAAAGCCAATGTAAGAACAAAGTTTTTTATGTTAGTAAAAACATTTAATTTATGTTGCTCAATAGAATTCCTTGCAGTATTTTGGCTTCTGTTGTGAAGTGGGGAGGGATAGCCATATATGTGATGTTGTGCGCTGTGATGGGGCTGTACACAGTGACAGAGAGGAGGTGACCTGGACAGAAAAACGGAGGTCAAAGTTAAAAATATATTGGGCTGTTGCCTCTTTATTACTTCCTTTATTTACATTCAGGAGAAACCCTGCAAGCCTGAGAAACTGTACCTGCTTCTTCATCCAGGGTTAGTGCCAGTCCCTGACAGTAGTGACCTTGGTTTACTGAGGTTTTAGGAGGCCATGGCAGATGCTGAGGTGCCTCCCTTTGGGCCAGTTGGCACTTCTTCTACCAGAGGGAGCAGAGGACGGTGCCCAGGTAGGCAGCAGCATACTCTCAGTGAGGCCACCCTTTATTCTGTATAGCAGCTCGGTTTAAAGCAGTCGGGACGGTTATAGCATACACCCGGTATTGTAAGGTAGCCGGGGCCCAATGGAGCCCAAAGGGAAGAACCCGGTATTGGAATAGCCCGTCTGGGGCGGTGAAGGAGGTCTTCTCCTGAGCTGAGGATGTGAGGGCATCTTGCCAGTAGCTTTTAGCGAGGTCCAGGATGTTGATGAACTGCACTGTACTGTGACGCTCAATGAGTTCATCGTCCTGTGGCATATGGTAAAACTCTGCCAAATTTTTTGAGGCAACAGAAGTCCATGCAGAAGTGCTAGGAACTTTCTGGTCTTGGGATCAGGATGATCTGGGTCTGGGGCTGGACGTATTCAAAAATTGTTTAGTATTTTCAATCCTATCAAAGGCTTTGTGAGGGATGCATCTGAAAAAAGACCTTGTGTGACTGTGTGATTCTGAAAAAGACTATCGTAATAGAAGGAACTCTCAGAAAATTTACTGTAAAAGGCATTGGCAAGAAAAATATAGTAAACTATATTATCCCACTTCTGTAAATATACTAATTGTCCCTAGGGTAAAGTACCTCTACCCTGAATTCCCATATCCACTTATTGCTTGGCACAACTGTGTGTTTCAAATAAAAATTTCTCCTCATGCCAGAGTGATAATTCTATTAGCTTTCTGGTGGTATACACAAACTGGATTTTTCCCCCCCATCATGATGATCCCAGGCGCTGATGCGTGGAAGTTTTTTCCACCTTCTGCTGCTAGTATGTATGATAGAACTGGAGGTTTCTGAGAGTCCTTTCCTACTGACTATTTATTGCTTAGCAGGGGCTGCCCTTACAGAGCTCTGATTTTAAATGGAAATACATGGTGCAGTTCAGCATAATTTTAAAATACCAATTTACAAAGTAAATGCTTCTGTACGTAATTGCTGTGTAATCTGTAACACCAATGTAATAGCATAAAGGGTAAGGACTGGATCTGGAGTGATTTAATCCAGTAACAACATAAAAAGCTTTTAAAAACCTAGCTGCAGTATGCTAAAATCTTCTGAGAAACAATTCACAAACACACAAACAAACAACAAATAAATAAATAACTAAAGTAGCTAATTGTTAAAAGGCCCTGCTAAAGCAGTGTAAAGACTGTCGAAAACCCCATGCCTTTCTTGATCCAGTGTAATGCAATAATTGTAAACCTTGGACTGGAGTGTCATTCGCTATTAGGTCAACTAAAGTTTCATCTGAATTTCAATTAATGGCTGGTACTCTAGATCAAAGGCTAAAGATCTCAGCGTGCCACTGACAAGTAGCTACCTGCACTCAAAAAGAATACCGTCAGGTGTGATAAATGAGGGGCATAGTCTGTTTTTTTTGTTGCACCACACAGCCCCGCTCCTTGTGGCTCAGTTAAGTGTGTGAGAGACCGGCTTGAATCTACATGAAAAGAGTAAACACCACCTCAGTTCCCATTAAGTAGATTCATGATTTATGACGACACTTCCTCCACTCGTCTCGATAGTGTGAGGATAAAAGAGGTTTAATTAGCATGTTATTTTTTTCGTCTTCTCAGCCATAAGGAAGCCCCTGTTCAGACCAGAAAAAAAAAAAAATCTGCTTAGTGTTCTTTTTAGCAGCTGTGACCCAGTTCATATATTAATATCAGAACTGAATCAGGAGTGAGGAAAAACAGTGGCAGCTGTATAACCATTCCTGAGGGACACACAGACATTTTCAGTGACTTGAAGCGTTAGTCATTTCACTGCTCTGTCATACAGCGCTCCTTAAATGGGCTGGAAATTGATACGCGCAAAACCAAGTATCGGGAGAAATTACAGTAAAAGCATTCCTTTGAATTATTGGAATGTTTTGATCAACGAACACTCAAATAGTGAACCGCTTATTTGAGGATATTAATTAGCTTAGAAAATAATTAAAGTCTTGAAAAGCAATTGGTGTATATGTAGCGTGCTAAATAGATAATAATAATTAAGTCACTCTTGGGATGTGATGGTTTGTCTGAAATATCACGCTCACTGTTGTAGGGAAAATTATCCTGTCACAGTCTCTTTTGTAGCATCCATTTAAACACATTTAAACCTATGCATTTATGAACATTAAGCTTCCATTCTGGCAGGCTTTACGTGTGAAACTGGGTTTATGTCCAATTTGGAAATTTTATCCAAAATGTTATGCAATATGGTACACTGGTAACGCTATAGGGATTTTATAAAAAAATAAAATGTACTTTGTTCATCTAACAATCTGTATGGACTCTCAAACCCAACAGTTTAAATTGGATGAATTTCTCACAGAAGTATAATTATTTAAAAACTTAAGTGTCTTCATCAAGGATTGGTAATTGTGTGGATAATTGTAGGTGTGATTATCATTGACTGCAAAGTCTAATATAAGACTGAGGGCACCGCGGGTTTTGAACCTTGTTCAATCAATTATTCTTGGTGAACACAGAGGAGACTGGAGTCTTCTGTTTTATGTCATATTTTTATTATGATGTGCATTAGGAGACTTTTCTGATCTTGACAGTGGAAAAACAAGAAGCTGGATACAATCTGGATATGCTAATATATATATATATATATATATATGTGTATGTATTATTGTCAGGGGGGTCAATGACATCTGTGCCCATGCCCACCAGCTGTTTCTGCTCTGATGACCTCTGCCCCCACTGAGGACTTGTGGTTTGTGGTTCACACATCTTGTAGTTGTTTTATTTTAGACCAGAGACCAATAAGATACTTATGAAAGTCTGCTTATCACAAATACGCTGGTATTATGAAAGTATTTAGCTATAATTTATCATACATCGTCGTTTTTTATCTTTGTGGTTTCTTACTGATTTATCAGTCAAGAGACACAGTCTATGCACTTATATCAGCAAGTACTGATGTTCAATATTTGATATATTCTAGATGTTCCACAGGAGCAGATAGAAAGCTATCCTGATGAACAGGGCCCTTCAAATACAGAAGCGACAAAAATGTAACCTGCAAGAAATTTGAAATCGTGTAACATCAGGACTATTCCTGCTGTACCCCAGTGGAAAGGCAGCCTACCAGATCTGAAGTGCAAGAGCCAATAGACTATTTTAGACAATTGCCGAAAGCTACCACAGTACAATGTATTGTGGAGCAAGTTCATTGTGACCCAAGTAAGCCACTAAATATGAGCAATGAAGAGCTGGAACAGTTTATTGGGATATGTTTTTACATATGCAAAAATCCAGGCTGCAAAGGGCTAATAAAGATACAGTGTCAGAAGTGCCGTGCCAATGGCGCAAAAGTGTACATCTGTTTCAATGCAGAAAATAACTGTTTTATGGATTTTCACATGCAGTAGTCCTGTAGCAAATATGTGCAGAATAATTGTTAATCATTTACCATTCATTCTGTTAATGCTGTTCATTTTGTTATCAGAAAAATGTTATTTTGTTAGAGGATGCAATAAAATGTATTGTTAGATGCAATATGTTGCAACAATGTTCCAGGTAGCGTACCCATCTAAAACGTCCCAAAATATATTTCACTTTTTTTTTTTTTTTTTTTTTGGTGCAATATTATTTATTTACTTACTTATTTAAGTAAGACATTCCAATAATTTTTTTTTACACTCTATTTTCACAACGCGTGAGAATGGAGGGTTAAATTTGGTTCTCTATAGAGGTGTGTAAATTGCTATAATTAATTATTCTTTCATCATTTGTTCATTTCTTAATTTTATGTAATGATATTTCAAACTAGCCAGCTGGCTGCCATGTGTGAAGTATGTAAAGTTACCTTGCTTGGTTTTTCTCAACTGAGCAGGTTGGCTAGAGTCATAACGTTACCGTTTGTCCTTTTCTTTCTTTTTACTTTTCTGTTTGCCATTCCCCTTTCACCACCTAAGAGTTAATTCAGTTAATTCAATTGGGCTGCTTAATTGTTGTCTGTTAAATTTGCAGAGGGACTTAAGATTGCCATGTTGCTGTTTGCATGCACTTGTGTCTTTGTGCTTTTGCACTGTTTATTGTATAAGTTTATACTTAATTAAATTAAATACGAGACCCACTTGTTTTACAATATAGTGGGGAATAATGGTGAAACACATTGAGCAGGTTCAATTGCTAATAACTGCGAAAAATCAAGCAAAAAAGCCCAGCGGAGAAGAAGTTTGGCCCCTGCTGTCAGGTCATGACTAAGCCTGAAATGTGCAGGCTGCGCTCATTTACGCTTAAAAACTTTATCTGACCTGGCTTTCCCCCCAGTGCTTTTCAAGGTGATGTGGCTAATATATTGCCCCCCCCACCAGTTTTTAGGCCGGTAATTTTATCAATAAATTTTTTTTTTTTAAATGACTGCTCTTTAACTGTTGTTTTTATTGTTGTCATGTATGAAAATTAGTCACTTTGCTTTGTTAATATATAATTAAATATTTTGTCACAGTCTTGATAAGTACATTTTTAAAAATGTTTTGCACAATCCGAGGGGTCGAGAAACAGCTCAATCAGATCTAAAACTCTAGATACTCTACAATAAGTGCCTAAGTTTTTAGACTAGAAATGCATGACAGTATCCATAAGCTTTTGCACTTTAACCTGAAGTACAAGCACAAAACAAAAGCATGCATTTTGTATTGTATTGCATACATTTACCACGTTTTGTTCATATATTTTTTTCTATAATTATTTCTAAAATATTCAATTATTGTGTAACCAAACCTAAATGCAATAATCATAAGGGGAATTTTTTTTTCTTCTGTTTTTAAAGTCCTAGGTGGCAGAGCAGGAGAAGATGATGGTAAATTACAGTAGTTATCAAGGCAGAGCAACACAGCAGCAGAGAAAGGTAACCAATAGTCACGGCCTCCATGCCATTGGACCCCGATGCCTCTCTGTCAAGGACTGTGTGGGGGCTGCCTTCTGCATCAGTCAAAAGACCAGAAGGTGAATAAACTCACTTGACAGTATGGGTCCAGAAATCTGGACCATGTATCACAATTTCCTTAAGATTTCCATACCAACCCTCAGCCAAGTAATAAAAAAAAATATCTCAATTTCAAGATCAACTTCAAGATTCAAGATTTATTTACTGACTTTACTTTACCTCAGCATCATTATATCAAAACCTGTGTCTTTACTTTACACTAACCCCTTGGCATCAGTACATTAAATTTTTTAAAAATGTAGCCACGGCAATATACTTCCCCTGCTAATATTCCTCTATTCAGTACTTTCATTATTCTTTAATTTCTGATGTATTTAAACCTGCCATTAATCCTTTAAATTTCAAATTGGTGCTGTGCTTCAGAAGACTGGGACAGACATTTCCTCTGACAGTTTTGCGTGCTCAGGGCTATATCCAAGTGACAAAAAGTGATTGCGCTATCTGGGAAACTATCCCTGCGTGTCAGGAAGCCACCGCGTCTGTGTTATTAGCTTTCCTTGTGATGTTCCTATTCAGCTGTCATTTGTCTGTCAGAACTCCTAGTGTTTCTGCTCTGTGTATGTACAGTGGCCAGACCAAACAGATCACTCAGATCATGCAAGGATATTTTGTGAACGCGCCTGTGAAATTCTGAAAGAGACCACAATCATTCTTTTGCTCCGCTCTCATTGCAGCACTGGTGATCATGTCAATGTGCTGTCATAATGAACCAATGTGTAAATCATTGAGAAATCAAAGGCCTGTTGCATCCTCTTGATTACAGGTTCTGATTTAGATAGTTAATGAGATTTACCGTTTTTGCTCTGTGTGTTGAAAAGTAAAAGAAGAGTGCACTGTTTTACCTAGAGAACCACACAGTGCAGAAGTCCTCTGCACTCCTTGCTTTAATTGTGTTACATTAATATCAATCCATTTAGGAGTGGTGCAAACTTGTCTCACTGCTCTGCAAAAAAGGGGGTTACACAAACAAGCTATCTGTCAGTCGTGCACACTATCACGGTTAAACTCAGAAAGCAGAATCTAAACAGCAGGCCACAGAACCTCATCAGGCGGGAAGGGTGATTTAGATTTAACCAGAATCTACACCTCCAACATAAAAGAATGGGATGGCCATTATCTGCGAGAAAAGTGGTTGAAAAGCTCCCTGAATCCCATGGGCAATGACAGAGAACGATCGTGTTTTCAACAACATCTGGTGTCCTCAGGATACAATATTTCAGAAACCACCATTGGCCGTCAGACATGGATTATATCTATTTTAAATGGATAAACATAACCCTTACTGTACTGAAAACAGTACTGAAAAAAATAGACACACAATGAATTTTCCACACCAGCAAATTTTCAATGTCCAGGCTTCAATCCAGTTCAATCTAATATATTCAATATAATATTCAATTTATATATATATATATATATATATAAATAAATGGAAGCAGGTCATAAAATTCTGCCATAAGGAAGTGAATTAAATTCATAAAAGTTTCTGGTGCATTTTAAGATTAGATTATGTACAAGGTGTTAATTTTATACAAAACATGTACAGTTGCAATGCTAACTGCTAAAAGTTTTCAATTACTTAAGTGTCAATTTCTCCTGGTAAATGACTTTTGTCCCTGCCCAACACTGTTTTGAGTCTGATCTGAATCTGAATCTCTGCTTTGTAATGCTCCAAGCATCTCTCATTGGACTCTTCATCAGAATTGGAACCGAAAGAGACTGTGACTTCTTTGCTTCCACAGAAGGTTGCTGTGCGGGCCTCTCTTCCTTCAGCGCATCTCACCCCTCTCAGATCTGGGAAGGAACTTCAGATCCTTAAACGAGGGGTGCAACAGGAAAGGATGCTGCCGTCTCATTTTCCCGGAGTGGATGCCGTTTTGTGTATGGCAAGGACAGAATTGTTGTAAGAAGAAATAAAGCTCTTTGCTTTCGTTTGACTTTGGATAAAAGTTGTTGGTAAAGCTGCAGTGCTTTGTTCCAAAATGTTTACGAGTGTATGCAGTTTTGCAGTCCGCTGCTGTCTATGTGCACAACAGGCATGCTGCTTTTTCAATACCATCAGAGGGTTCCCTCGAATCTAAAGCAGGCAGCTAGGGGGGGCCACGGTAAATCACCAATTTTGACAGGACTAAGGGCATTGAATCAAACCTCAGGTGCCTTATCGCTTTTATGGAACGGATTTACATCATTAGGTTTTAAGACGTTAAATTATGATTACACAGCAGTCATTAGATGGCTAACCATGGAGGCTACTCTTAAATAAACTTAAATAAAAACTTTATTGTATGGTTAAAAAAAAACAGCAATTTTTTTTTTTTTTTTTTTTTCTAAAAGCAATAACTCAAGGGACTGATAACCTCAGATAAAATGTGGTGTTTTGTAAGATTGAAATGTTAAACACTGGAAAATAATGCAAGCATTCTGTATCTATTTCATAGTGCGTAACTAACTTGCACACGTACACTAGAAGCAAGAGGACCACAACTTTTTGTGAATGGTGAATTAATGTAGGCATAGAACCTTGCAAAAAGCACTTGCGTAGCTTCTACACAGTGGTAGAGATGGCGGTCAACTGCAACCTCCATTTACTGTGATGCTGGCTCCAGGGGTCAGCCTGAATAAAACCAAAACAAAAGAAAAGGCCATTCAGGCAATATATATTGCACCGAAGATGTAGCATGGAGTACATGCAAGTACTCAGTGTTTGTCTTGAAAGGTCTCTTCAATGAGATCCCATGGGCTTCCAGCTCAGCTATCTGTTATGCAGAAATAAGGGAAACAGTCAAAAAATCTTTGTCATTTAAGCAGTGTAAGGCTTTCACACAATTGGGATTTGTTACTAATTTAAAGCGTGATATAAAGCTCCTCTCTGTAAACTGTCCATCTCTCCAGGACCCAGATGTTTCAAAGAGAATTTCTGAAGAGCAAGATATAGTCATTGTCTACCACCTTCTATGAGCATCAAGGTCTTCCTTCTGAAAGAGCCCAGGTGGCAGAGGCGGCTTCGTTTAAGCAGGTGATTACGTGTTAACACCTCTAAGTCTTTAAGATCTCTGGATGCTTTAGTGATCGGACAGCTGTTGAAGATAGACTGGGCTTCACGAAGCACAGTGTAAAGGCCCTCCTAATTCAGAGCTTGTACTCTCAAAGTAGCACTGAGAATCTTCCTTGCCAACCTAATCAATCTCTCCCAGACTCCGTTATGGAGTCTCGGGGGGGAAGTGGGGGATTGAACATCCTCTGGATTCCTAACTGATGCAGAGTCTTCTCGAAGCTATTCAGTCCTTTGATTTCTTCCCTCAGATTTGGTTTAGAGCTTTGGTTAGTTTCGGTATTTGAACAAAGCGCTGACACTTGGCCTTTTCTGGCTATAAAGCAACGAAGAACTTTGATGAACTTTGAAGTCTGTATTGATGCTGGACATGCAGGTAAAGATGACTGCATGCATCTTCACATTTCTCCTTCCATCCCGAACCTCAAATGGACCAAAGTGGTCGATGTCTGTATTTGTAGAAAAGTAAACATTTTATGTCAGATAATCATTTTTTGCTTCTAAAATAAGCAATTTGCATATTCACATGCCTTACATAATTTACGTTTATTTCAGCATTCTTAATATTACCTAAGTTCGGACATTGTTTAACATTCCATGGTTAATATTGCATAATGTTCCCCAAATACCCATGTATAAATTGCATAGCATGAGAATGCATATTTTTTTAAAATAGCTAACATATTTTTCTAATGGTTTATGTTGGTAAAATAAATAATCTAAATAAAATATTTGCATTAAAATGCATGATGATAGCTAAATAATATTAGTATAATTAATTATTATTAATAAAATTCTGTATTATTGCAGGAGGAGAATTCTGTCTATTAACATTGATTCATAATTTAGCTGAAAGTTACGGAAAATAGAAGCTATAGAATAGAAGTGAAAAATACCCAAGATTTAAAATAAGTAGCCAGACATTAGGCTCGCTCCAACAAACTAAAGGAGCTTTCGGTGGAATTCCATGGTTAGCCCAACGCTAACAAGAAGGGTGAGAGAAATTACTGGCACTTTTGAGGCCTGTCCTGCTTTGGGATTGACCCAGGGTAAGCGTTTTGCCAAGCATCCGACAGAAAGCCTAAATTTAGGTAATGCGTAATGTGAGACTGTAAAATGTCAATGATGCTGGGCGCTCTGGGAACGGGCAGTACTGCGTTTGTTTTGCTCCTGGCAAAATGGTTGATTCACCGGTCTATTGTGATGCTCTGTATACCCCTGCAGTCCACACCGTCACAGAGAGAAATGCTTCCATTAATGTCTGCTAGCAGCTCAGAATTGTATTGAATTTAATTATTTTTAGGCCCAACGCGCCTGTATTAATCTAAGCAACTTTTCTTCTCAACAGTCAAGGAGCCGCCCAAAAGAGACCCTGACACATGAATAATACATTTTTTCAGTCTATCCTAAACATATTTAGAATAACAGTACACTTTTCGTTCAAAATTCCTCAATTAGAAAGTAATGCAATTGGAGATTTCAATGTGCACATGGGTGGAATGTCTGTGTCTAGGCTTTAGAGGTCATTTGCACTTTGTTTAACCAGATAAACATTGTTCTGTAGGTTTTATTTTTATTTTTGTGACAGTCAGTGCAATGTAACTGGCCCTTTGCTGTTATGTGCATGAAAAAGATTAACTGAAACTGCTGAGTTCTTTACCAATTATGAGTCATTGCCTAATAACCCAGCTAAGTACAGTTCAACTGTTACACTAAGCCATCCTGCTATACATTTCAAACCCTTTTGGGGCTTACATACTTAATTGCTACTCTGGTTAATTTTTTTTTTTTAAGCACAGGTACTCTTACTTTGTTTGTAATTACTTTTCCCTTAAGTTAAGTCGGCATGACTGCTGAAATGATCTCATTACATCATATCATACTCATAACTGCCCAGCATTTTATGCATGTAATGCCTGTTTTTGTAGGTGGTTGAATAGATTTTCATGGTTTAGACAGTGTTTGTACTTTTTTTTATTATTCCATCTGACATGGCCTTTTCACAAAGAACAAGTTTTATTTTTCCACCTGAAAAAGGAACACTATGCCCAAAATATTCTCTGTAATGTGTAGCTGCAGGCCACTTCTGGTCCTGCAGCTACATACACATTGTTTGTGAGTTTTACAGGCTCCTATTAAATAGATGACAAACTTGTGCCGGAAGAAAGGGGTGAATTTGTTTAATTAGAGCAATAATTGGTCAAGCCGCGTGCTCAGCTGTAAAGAAAAGCCTCATGCCCAGCCGCCCTCCAGGACCACTAGTGAAAAACCGTGGCCTCGAATCATTCTGCTGAAGATTTTGGAGAGATTATTATTATTTACTGGAGGAATTCTCAGGACATTTTGGGCCATATTGATTACGGTGCTCATTACGTTCATCCTACCTCATAATGTTAATTAGAAATGCTGCCGTCTAGGTAGGTCATTAACTACTTTAGATCAATCATTATTTAGATCAATGTTCTTTACTCCAGGTCCTAGAGAGCTGTAGTTTGTTGTAGTTGTACTGGTCCTGGGAGCCCATTTTTGTATACGTACCTTTTTGCCCTGAAATCTTTCTTAATTGGTATATACTGGAATGTTTTGTTTTGCTTAAAATGTATGCAATTTGTTCCCCTTCAAAGGAAAAGAGGGAAGCTGGCCAAAAACCCTAACGGAAGGCAAAACCTGACATCTATTTAAATATCTGGTAACGATATAATTTTAAAAAAACGTAGGTGAAACTGATGTAACATATGCTCTGAGTACTTTGGAAGCTCACTCGTCACGAAGCAAAGAAGCTTAATTTCGGAATATCGCGTTAAAATAAATGATACTTGCATTTATCACTTTGTCCTGTTATCTGTTATACTATTAAATCCATTCCACATATTTGAAATTACAAACATTTTTCCAAAGGAATTTCTGCTACCGTACAGAAAAAAAAAAATTCAATATAGAAAGAGAACACAAATACAGGGAAGCAAACTTGATAAACTGGCTCCTTTTTGCCTCGTAAGGATGTTGGCATAACTCCCGATTATCACGTCTCATCTCAAGAACGCTTCTGCGCTTAATTTACTTCACACAGCTCCAGGCAGCAAAAAGCAACAACAACAACCAGGAGGCAGAAGGGTCACCTACAGATTGCAGATGAGCTACCCACAGAATGCCGTGAATAGCTAATTCTCCTTAACCCTAAGGAAGAGCACTGAAGGCGCACCCTTGATGGCTGACCCGAACTATCATTCACCAGATGGACTTCATGATCATAATTTCCCGTCGTCTGGTTTAAATTGTACAGCTTTCCAAGGACAAACACCTTCCGCCTAAGACCTTGATTTGGATTTAGATTCGCCATAGTTTTTGTCTCCTGTTTTATTCTCGTGTAAGAAAGATTGACCCGAGTTTGGGGTAAATTGTCTAAAAGGTATGCGTTGACTGAGACTGGAGTACACAGAGCAACCACTTAGCATAACATATTTTGCTCCATATGACAAAAACACCTGCCATGACATAACAATTGATATTAATGCAACAGCACTTTGATCATCGTGCATTATGTAATGTGTCACAAGAAATCTCCTTGATAATTCTAGCATACAGGTTCACACCACTCGTATGATTGTTATAACTTCAATAAAGAACCGACAGTGTTGTCTCATGTCCCCTGCATGCCATGTAACGCAAGGATGCTACCAAAAAAACCTACGAAACGTATGTGTCTCGTCAAATTGCATCTGATTTAATAACCCATTTATTAGATGCAGCGAGCCACTTGAGTAATGTGTGTGGGAGACAGGTGTTTGGTCAAACTCACAGCAAAATAAAACTCAGAATGTCATTAGCACTACAACAAAATAAATGTCTTTGTGACAGTGGTGATGTTATGAAGCCATAGTCTGAACAACCCAGACTTCAGTTTACATTACATGGTTAATACAACAACTCATTTTAAAGTGAGAAAATAAGTAATTCAGTCATTCTCAGGGTTGTAGGTTGTTCACAGGGGTGTAATCTGCAGCACTGTAAATTTTACTGATTTGGTAAATATTGCATCTTGTGTGGACATTAAAAGTTTTGACCCAACCTAGGCCTGCGTTTCTGCAGTTTCCAATTACCATGTTTCAGAATGTCTATGTGAATTTCCCATCATTGCTTACCTGGCTGTCCCTATTCCCATCTGGACCTTTCCTTAGATATTTAGTAAATCAAATCATTCTTCAACAACAAACAGGGACGAATTTCAAAAAGCTTGTGGAAGAGAGGGGAAAACACAGCACGGTACATCCCTGTATATTCCAGAGGCCCTATAAGCCCCTCTCAGCTAATTCTCATCTCTCACAATTAAAATTTCAAACAAAGATTTTAGTAGGTTTTCCACTTTACATATTTAACACTGCACTACAGATTTAGCTGTGTTCCTCTGGCCCCTCCAGGCGCTGCTGGTGCACTGTTTGGAGTTCTCGACAAGGCGCTCTCAAGTGGAGACTCACTGCACAAGTAATTAAATGCAAGCGGACGGTTCTCCTAAAAGCCTTGTTCTGACACGCGCCCTCGTATTGTGTTTTGCGAACATCACTTTCAAGAGAAATTGGGTCAGGGCGGTGCACATGCAGGGCTTTTCTCCCCAACAGAGCGGACAACAACAGTCCCAGAAGCATCTTGGTCATTTTCGCTGCACTTATGATGCAACCACAGAGCCTCAATCAGTCACAGCCTTTCAGAGTATTACCGCTTGAAGATGACAATTCTATCATCTGCCATTACAAATAAAACCATTAAAAGAGGCAATTTAATTTCTCTATTTCTACTGAAGCAAATTAATTATTTTACCACACAGATACAATCCAGAAATACATTATTATGTTGTTTTCCATTAAAATGTCTGCTGAAGGCAGCACACAAACATTATTACAAGAAACACAGAAGCAAGAAATTAATCCCTTACCAGTCACATCATCAGCAGGACACAAATGGTCATCCATAGGTTTTATATAACAATTAAATAAACCCTTTTCCCATCTGGAATGTGCGATCCTAAATCTTGCATGTAAGCGGAGAAGGAAACTATTAAATTGTTAAACTGTTAAGGGTAAACGAATGAAAAAGTGACACAAATCTACCATTGTGCACAAACTCTTGTGTGGTGTTAAGACATTGTTTAGGTTGTTTTTTTATCAAAGACCACCATTGCCCTTCTCCTCCTCGCCCCCAATTGCCCCTACAGAAAGGAGGTCATCCGTGTTACTGCGCGGCATTTGTCTGACAGGGCATGTCAGGGCAGCGAAACGCTTGCACAGCTGGAACACGCAATTACTGCTAATGGCTGCTAGGTTCCCGTCTTAGTGCCACTTGTAACGGCGACCATGCAGCCACGTTATGCGCAATGTCGAGGATTTGGGAAACAAATTGTGATTCTCACAATTTTTCTCTTTGAATACTCCCTACGAGTAGCAGGATAAATCAGACCGACGTTTAAATGGCCCATTACTTATTAAAACAGTCCCAGGAGCGCAAGGTCTTAGACATAATATTGTGTATACAGTGTAACTAAATGTATACGTTTTTTTTGCGTCTGTGGCAGAACACCTGGCCTAGTTTATTTTAAATAAATGGTTATACTGTTGGTTTCTTTAATTCATTTTAAGTCCAACCAATGTACTTGTATATTTTATGTACCACATAACATCAGTTGGGAATAGTTTTTGCGTAACAATAAACCCTTAAATTTGGGTCTTTGGCTGCTCCTCGGTTATTGGGAGTTCTTTGATACAGCTCTTAATGAGGAGGAAGTGAAATTAAATCCCTTTGGAATCAATTTGCCCTCCGTTGCACGTTTGTTCTGCCTCGCTCGGATGGTGAGACATAATGGTGCGGCCATCACTGCTCTCTCAGAGTTTAAATAATGAGACACCTTGGGCCATCCAACTTACAGCCGTCCTCCTGCGCCGCAAACGTTTTTCATAGAATTCCATCAGGCCCGGCACGGCATCGAATAACATGGGGGCGCGGCGGGAGATTTTCTCCACCTGACATTGGAGGTCTGGTGTGTAAACCCATTTCTTTGGTATTTTCCTTGCACTGGGGCATTATCGTAAAGCTCTTCTAAGTCTTTATATATATATTACCTCTGAGGCTGAGGAGAGGAGGTCTAAAGAAACCGATTTTCTCTTCTCGGTGTGTGCTGTGTGAGTTTGTACCCACTGTACACAAACTCCAACACGTTTTCATGAAACAGTAACTTGTTTCTTAGTGCAGAAGGAACAAATTTAAAGAAACAACCTGAAATCTGAAAAAACAGCCTTCTTGCTTTCTGGACACAACAGATGTTACATTCATTGATATACAAACACCTATGATGCGCATATTGCGTAAACTGCAGCATGCATATTTATGACATCGGCTGCCTTTTCATCAAACTTTTCTTTTATGATTCAGCAAAGGGCAAGCAGCTCTGAATATTCATGCTTCAGCTGATAAACAAAGAAGGATCAATCTAATATCAAATCTGATGTTAAGATGGAACGGGGCCAGATGATCTCCTCATAATTATTCTGGGTTCCGTACAATAGGAATTCGGCAGATGCTGATGACAAGTGAGGGGGGACTCATGAATATCTGTGATAAGAACATAGCAAGAACAACCGCCGAGATGTTAAAATCAGCATTTTTATTTTTTTAGTTTTTTTACGCATGTGTCGAGCGACTTAGTCATGAACACAAAAGCGGGACTGCTAAAAAATACAGCGTCAATTATTATTTAAATTTAGTTTTTTGCTCCACGTTCTTTGGAGGTTAAACCTCTGATTTGATCAGCTTCTTTTTTGGCTTCTCTTGAACACTCTGCTTGGGCAGGTACTGTTCTCTAGCAGGGTCCATTGAAGTCTACTGAGGCAGCAGGTTATTCTAATGAGGAAGTGAAAGATAAGCATTTTTCTGTTAAAGTATCAATGGCGGATTTACTCATTGCCATTCAGGGAATGTCTTAAGTTCAGCTCAAAATCTCCACTGATCCCTAGAGCAAGCATTTTCAAGCCGGCCTGATTTGATACGCTCCTGTACCTAAGTCTGTTTGCTTATAATTTTTTTAAACTTTCATTACTGATATAGTGTATAGTTTCAATTAAATGAGTTTGTCATGTAGTAATTATTTCAGTGAAAATATACCTTTAAGTTTATTTAATGGCTCAACAGTCAAGTGATTTTCTGCAAGCTTCAAGCCAGGATGAAATTGAATATTTCTAAAATTGCTGTATATGTTGTGAGAGTTTCACTTTCTCACGGGATCATTTGCTCTCAAAACACAGACTCCAATAATGCAGTTTTCTTTTTAATTTAAAATGAACCAAAATCTAATTCCCCCTCTTTAATTCCCCATAGCCATGCAGCCTGCCTTTACAAACATTTGTGAAAGAATGGGTCATTCTAAAGAGCTCACTGAATTTGAGCCTGGTACAGTAATAGGATGGCACCGTTGCAACAAGTCAGTTTATGAAATTTCTTCCCTCCTAGATATTCCACGATCAACTGTAAGTGGTATTATTGCAAAGTGGAAGCGTTTAGGAACCACAGCAACTCAGCCACGAAGTAGCAGACCACGTAAAGTTACAGAGGGGGGTTGCCGAGTGCTGAGGCGCATAGTGCGTAAAAGTCACCAACGCTCTGCTGAGTCAATAACCACAGAGTTCCAAACCTCCTCTGGCATTAACATCGGGAGCTTCGTGGCATGGGTTTCCATGGTCGAGCAGCTGTATGCAAGCCTTACATCACCAAGCACAATGCCAAGAGTCGGATGGAGTGGTGTTAAGCACGCAGCCATTGGACTCTGGAGCAGTGGAAACGTGTTGTGTTCTGTGGAGTGACGAATTACGCTTCTCTATCTGGCAGTCTGATGGACAAGTCTGGCAAATGCCAGGAGAATGCCTGACTGCATTGTGCCAACTGTAAAGTTTGGTGGAGGAGGGATAATGCTATGGGGTTGTTTTTCTGGGGTTGGC
>JAOYSI010010075.1:0-11227 GCA_025775065.1 Hiodon alosoides
CTCCCCAATCAGCCGATTCGTTTCACCTGTGCCGGTGATTGCTGGGGAGGGAACGTACCGTTGCTCAAAAACCCGCCGCCGTGCTTGAGGGAGGAGCGGCTTCTGCCGCATCTGCCATCCATAAGCCCCGGGGTTGCCACAATATTCATAGCGTTTACCTTTGCATGGCAAATGGATAGAATCATATAGCCTTTTGTACCCCTTTTTCGCACAATTAAATAGTTAGTTTCTCAGTTGAGCCCAATAGGACAACCATAGCCGTTGCGCGTCACCTAAAAATCCTCCGCAAACAAAAGGTCAGTTTGTGTCACGTGACCGTTGCTTTTTCTTTTTTTAAATCCCCTGGTTGTGTGGAATAGAACATGAAAGTGAATCACCTCTGCGAAAACCTAACGGTTGAACTTTACTAGCCATAAAGACGGACGCCTTATTTTCCTTTAAATTGCCAATTAAAGCAAAAAGGGGTTTAACTTGGTCAAAGAACCTGAAAGTTACGTGGATCCTGTTTATGACGAAGGTAACTTTCTGGATATTGTTTTGTAGTTTCTTTTGAATACATGTAGATAGATTGTTTAAATGTGTTTCATAATCAGGCACAATACGGCGATTTTATAACGGCGCCCGCATCATTACGAAGCAAGCGAAGGTGCTCGTTGGTTGCATTGCAGATTGGCCTGCTATGAATAGCTCAAGTCACCTTAAAAACTGAAAGAGAGGTACCCCTACTGGTCAAATGACGACATTCTTAACCTGAGGCTTCAGTTTGAGCACTTTGACGCCAACAGTGAAAGACTCCTTCACTTCAGTGAGTTGTAAGATATATAACTGAAACGGACACGTTTAAAGTCTGATTGGATCAATCACTGTTAAGTGTATTCTATTCCAGGTGATATGATAGGTGTTGTACATGGCCGTATTGCCTGTAGATGGCGTTATTTCCAATAAAATAAGGTACTGCAAGATTACTAGGGAAAAATCGTCTAAAATCGAAGTATTCAACAGAACACTACATTAGTGTTCTACATTGGGATTATGCGTTAGTTCCCCAGCGTTATCTAAGGACTCTTATCAGTTATAACATTAATACAAATGAATAAAATCATGGTAAAACAACATTAGATTTTACCAAAACATTAGATTACCTTTCCTAATTTATTTTGCTTAATGGGTTTGCACAAAACAGCAACTCGGCCCTTACACTCATTAAGGATGGATCGACATTAGAGCAGCAAAAGGCAATGTTTCAGGCAGCTGACATGGAAGGCTACAATTCAATCAATTTTGAGGAATTTCTTGAGGTTAGTCGCTGTACATTTGAAAGTGCATTCTTGTGGCCTAGTTGATCATTTGTGTTATCTGTTGTCAAGCGTAGAGATCTATTTAGTCTGTAACCAATGTTGAATGGATCCATGCCCTCCATCCTCAGCTAATGCATCAAGTTAAATGTGGCATGCCCACTGCCGAACCCTCTGTGAGTGAGGACGAGCAAGACCCCGCCACTGGGGATCAGTGAAATTACAAAAAGGGATGCGTTCCAGCAGATGTGCTATGGAGCTTTCTAAACGGCAGTGGTTTCTGACTTCACCACCACCTTGGCTTGTTGCCGCGTTGCAAACTATTGATTACTTTGTTATGTTAATATTTCACTTTGCAGTGTGACCTTGTCAGTGCGAAACTTGTTCACATTTAATTCCTACTTTCCTGAGTCTCTGTCTTTAGCTCCTTTGCAGCCTGATCTTGGTTTTGAACATGATGCTCAACAATTCTGTTGCTTGTATTTAAAAATATTTGTGTTTTTGTGATGTATATATTTCTTAATGACAGTCTCTTGTTTTTGTGTTTGAGTCATTAAAACTGTAATATATAAGCCATGTTCTAGACTGAAAAGATTCTGTGAAATTTGCAAGCTGCTCATTACTTTCATTTTGTATTTTTCATTAAATATTACAGCAATGTTGAAACCTCACTGTCTTCAATTCTGTTTAAACATTTAAATGGGTAGGTTTTTATTTAAACTTTTGAAATAGTTGTGAACAATTTTGGAGATGTAATGGGTGTTGAATCTATGGAATTTTAAATCAAAAAGTTGGCTGCACTGGATATTTCCAGTCAAAATGTACCAATGATTTCTGACTGATGACCATTTCTGGTTGCCAATGTCAATGTGCTGCAAACTGGACGAGGCTGTGGGATGCAGTGCTAGTAGAAGTTGTGAGAGGATCTTGCTCGATGCTGAAGAGTCGTCTACGTTGCAAAGACCTGTGCACACTGAGCCACCTTCAGCAGACAAATACATGGAGACGAATTTCAGATATTTTAAATATGAAACAAAATGCATCAAAGTTCATATTTGTCGTAACTTTAACTTCTTGTGCTTTATGCAGTTAGAATTTTAAAAATAGAAGCCACTTTAGAATTTAAAAAAAAAAAAAAACGACATATTTTATCTACTGAACAATTTACCACATTTTTTTCTTGCTTAGTTTTGAACATGCCTGATTTAAACCAGGTCATCAAACCTCATTTCCTTTGAAGGAAATGATACTGACTCAAGATAAATTATTCAGGTTTAGTTTATATTATACACTATATATTATAACTCAACCACACAATAAGTAGTATCTATAGCCATAAACACTGAATCTGAGTATCTCCAATGTTGAGAAATGAGAAATAGGCCATCTGTGTTCCTTCTCTGTGAAAGTTACAAGAGATGTATGTGTGTATGGATATATTTGTCTTTTATTCTCAAGTAAACTTCAGATTTAGTGCATTTTATTGTGTTAGCTCTGAGAACAGGCACACGGACCACCTCTATCGCCACATCCCAGCTGATTTCTTATTACAGTAGGGCTCGGGTGTGACTGACGTCATCAACTCAAGTTAGTGATGAGGTCGGTGCAAAGAAATTCACTATTTTTATTTTTTACAACAATACAGATGTTAGAATGAAACATAAGAATGCGAAACATGAATCCAAGTGAATTTCATATTTTAGTTTGAAGAATATAATAACCCGTATGACAAACAAGCATCTTGAACATTGAAGTCTGAACTGTATTTTATGTCTCTAGGTTAATTACACATTACAAACATTACATTACAAACATTACACTGTGTTTGTTCATCTCTGCTGTAAATATTTGCTAAATTCAATTATGATGTTACTTTGGCCTATAGCCTACCTTTAAAACTTTCATAATTGTGGTAATGATAAGCAAGCAGTATTATTGAAGACAGCAATGTTGATTTTTCAAAGCAGGGAAAATATTTGGCAATGAATCTTTGAGACGTTTAGTTTCCTTTCAAGAGAACTTGGGGGTGGCGATGTGGAATTCTTCAGTGGTCCCATTGGAAACCATTGTTTTCAGTTTGTCACTGCAAGAACAACAGGGTTTTATTACAATAAGACTAATGTACAGTCGTGTTAGCTCGGAAGCGAACACATGCTCTGTCTGTGTCATTTTGTTTAATCAGAAATTTACTTTGAGTCACTGGTTTACTTGTACATCATAAACGCATTCTGAAATAGTAATTAATGCTAACATGTTAGTTAAATATATTTAAAAATCTCATTAGACGATACATTCACAACCTTTCGTTGCAAATATGGGGTAAAATTTAGATTGATAGTTTTTCCACATACGTGTTCTGAAGACAAATTTATATCAATTCTAAAACATTTTGACAGAATTGCAACATCTTAGGACATAGATTTCTAGGATGTTGAAAGGACGTCATGAGAGTATTTTCGCTGATAGTGTTCACATCAACCTGTGAAAGTTTTTGTGGCTTGACTAAATGGTTTTTATTAAATGCCAGACCTGAAACCATTCTCACCTTTCTATTTTGTGGTATTTCTACTTGCAATTTTAAAATGATCTTTTTGGCTCAGAAAAAAAAAAAAAAGAATCACATACTATCCGACCACAACATAACATTAGCTTAGCATCAGGCCACGGTTTGGAAAGTGATTAGTATGATGAAGCTCTAAGCCGTATGTGATTGGCTCAAGGTCCTGTACCTGAGATGGGTAAGAAGGTCCTTCACCCAGTCATCATCGGCACTGGCACACACCTTTCTGTCCTTTTGTGTGATGAATCTGATGGGGAACGAGGAGAGAAAAGTCACACCTAGATATTAGTCAGTTATGTCAAGGTGTCAGAATCCTCAGTGGAATTATTTTAGTGTTTATGTGAGCATGTGCCCAGTGGTGTCATCGGTCTACAACTCAGTCCGCTTGTTTCCCTGCCACGTTTGTCCCTGTATGATTGCGTGAGTGTCCTTGTGTCTGTGTCTTTGTGTGTGGCCTTATATGTGTCCTCTGTCCTTATTTTGGTCTGTGATTGATGGGGTTTACTCTGCAAGTCAGGGTCTCCGGGCTCACATGATGGCATCAATTCGGCACACTTCCCATGACCTCTGTTCCACAAAACCCTTGATGAGATGAAAGGGCAATGGCTTGCGAGTGTACTTCACACAGCAGGAGTGGTTCAGGGGTCCGTCTGAAAACACAGACAATGCTGTCACAGAGGAGGAGACCTGTCCAGACAATGCAGTAAGCTGAAAAACAGAGCCACAATGGTAGCCAGGCTTATTAGCCCTCCAAACAGATGTATTTGAATGAACAGTATGACATTATCAGTAATGTTGGGACCCAGCCGATTATGAGTAGTCTTGTATTAAATGACAGGTCGGTACTTTAGAGTTGACTTATCTCTCACCCACACACACACACACACAGCAGGACTAGTGTGGTTTCCCTGCATGCAGGAAAACTTGGCCTGCCTGTCTCCTGGGATCCAATGACAGCCTGTGAGAGCCCTGTATAGTAGTGGAACCCAGTGCTAGTAAATACTAGTACGTAAGTCTGGAGTAAAACACTGATGATTGTCTCTTCCCCTCCCTCTATCACCTTCACGTCTGTTCAACAGTATCTGCACAGGCTTGAACCAACTTTTAAAGCACACACACACACACACACAGTACCGCGGGGCAGCGTGCATCTTTTCTTTAAGAGCTAGACTTTAAGAGCAAGACAAGAAACTTACACGCTGAGGTGGTGTGGGAGAGCAAGCCCAGCAGGCAGAGCAGGAACAGTGCACGGGTGATTGTGCCTCTCTGGGTTGGCATGGTGATGGAAGAGATTGGATGAGACCTGACTGGACTTGGCCTGACTGGCCCGTGTTATATATACCCTGCTGGTAGGCCTGGGAGTGGTCTCAAAATGTGGGCGCTACAGCGGCTTGGCTTGGTGAAAACATCCTGTCTGCGAGCCGCGTGGGGGCCAGGAAAAGGCCTGCCGGCAAGAATCCATCCTAGATGCTGCGACAGCAGATGGAGTAGTGGTTAAGGCGTTGTATTTCTAACCAGCAGATTGAAGATAAATATCTGAGGGTATCAAAATCTATAATTACACTAACTAGGGTCGCTTCTGCAGTTGCACTAGTGAGATGATTACTCTGTCTGCTTAGAATGAAACGTCTACTACAACAGTGCCACAAGTGCGCCACTGATGTAGGTCCACTGGCCCAGTTTAGTTCTATGCAACAAATCAAACTCAGCAGCAGTATGTTTTATGTGCTTAGTAATGACGTGTGTAATGACGTGTGCCTGATACCTAATAAAATCAGGTTTAATAGCATGTCTCATACCTATATATGAAACTAGGGTACATTTTTTAAACTTGTGATTTTCAGATTTATCTATTTCAATAGTGTTAGATTTGTTCCGGATGATCCAGTGTCTGTTATGATCTAGCAAGGGTCATGAGTCCAAATGGCTGCCCGAGTGAGAGGGCATCCTGCAAGATCCAGTTGTGGCACTCAGTACACGCACGCACGCACACACACGTACACACACGCACATATATACACACACGCGTGTATACATGCACACTCGCACACTTACACACACACAGGGCTTTTATCTACGCCAGCTTAGTACCAGAAGCCACAGTCACCACTCAGCACTTTATTTCCTTAACATAGCACTTGTGTCGTATTCTTCAGATATGTGTGGGTGTGGGTGTGTGTATGTGTATGCGTGTGTATGCGTGTTTGTGTGTGTGTGTGTGTGTGTGTGTGTGTGTGTGTGTGTGTGTGATGTAATAAGGTGCCAGCATGCTTGCTATTGCTTTCTGTTGTTTGACTGTCTCCCAATGAAACGCTTTATTATATATTACAGAAGCCATTTTGTCCTTTAAATCGGTAATTCTTATAGGAAACAGTGTTTCAACCCTATAAGAATCAGCCACACAATATTTGTATGCCTCATACATTTTTTATTTTTTTTTATTTTTTAACCAAAATACTTAACAAATTAGAGATTTTGAGTTTTTTGAGTATATTATGACTTACTTCTGAACATTTCTTATGAAATTAACCACAAATCAAATAACGTTCTTAAAGTAGAACAATTAAATAATGACGGTCATGGAATGTGAACCGATGCCCTTCCAAGGTTAAACCCAGATCTGAAGCAGAACCAGACGGCAGTCGGAGCGGTCCTCATAGAGAGTGGACAAATGGTCAATGTCCCGAGACCTTCCTGTTGTTGCTATGAAGGTAATAATTAAACACTTCATTACTTTGTTACACAAAACCAAGAAACGTACATTAATTAATTATAGTTTTGCGCAGCAAGTGACATGTTCACAGGTAACATCCCAGCAGGTTTTCATAATTTCGCAAACACTAGTGTAAAGGTAACACAACCATGCATTGTTGATGATGGCAGAGGGTTCTCTTACTCTATGTACTGCATTGCCTCAAGGGTCCACTTCTGTTTGGTGTTGGCACAAATTTTCCTTCCTCTTTTCGTGATGAAGCTAAGGAAGGAGCGAAACACTTAATCACAAGAGGCAACAAATTGTCTTTAAATAAATAAATACGTTTTAGTAGACCTGTGGGAAACATTGTCACAGTTGACAGAAAGCGGGGTTTGTTCAGGCACGAGCACCATTCGATAACAGGAATGCCCCAGGCGTGAGTCCTTGTTTGCCCCAGGTGTGTACTCTTGTTTGCTTTTGTTAACTTCCTCCGATATTCTATTGTAGTCCTGGAACTTCCCAAACCGAAGACATATTTACTTACATGACAGCTTCTATGCTGCAGGAGCCTCTGACGTCCTGCAGACTGTAGGATTGTAACCTCATGATGGGGAAGTTTAGCAGGTGTTGAACATCAGTGTATGTTGTACAACATCTTGTGGGACCTGAAAAAAGACACATAAAGTGATAACCTTTTCAGCAACAAAGGTAAAAGAAATGTTCTAGAAATGTACTAAAAAACAAACAAATCGACTAGTTTCTCCGTGTACTGTATGAATAAGCTCTACTGGTGAATACATTTTTGTCTAGTGACTATGATTGTCTAGTGAATATGTTTGTCTAGTGACTATGAACTGCTGAAATGAAAGCTCTTGTCCTACTTACTCATTTCAGCCAGAGAAGCCATTGCCAGCAGAAGCACCAGTAGAGTCATGCCATGTTTTGCCATCGTGTCAGATGTTTGCTTGTCAGGATGAGAGTGGAGGTCTTCTTTTTGAGTGGAGTATGTTTGATATCTCACAACTGTTTCTCCCATTTTATAGTTTGAGAGCGGGAAATTTCCAAGTCTTTTCTGGACCGCAGACTTCCTTGTCGAGGAAAGTGAAAAAAGGTAAGTAGGTCATACGGGAACTATGACGCTTGTCAGTCATTGCCGACGCAAAATCCCCGATCTTTACAAGTAGCTGCTTTTAAAATATATAAAATAGTGAGACATTTATTAAAGTTTATTAAATATAGTCTATAGTGAGCGTGGTGTGTAAAATGATGCATATTCACTGTTAAATTGGACTGATGAATGTCACAATATATAGTTTATTTAATTGTTATTGTTGTAATAGTGGAGTCTAGCATTTTTCTCAAGTGGAGTCTACCAATACTGCAAAACATTAAGTAACCTTGGGAAAGAACCGTTACTGTTAGAAACAATGTTATCAATAGACAATGTATGAATTGTTTATACATATTTAATGTTTCCGTGTCTGAAATGTGCTTGGTCTCTGGTACTCTCAAACCCTTAATTGCCTAATATAATTGATTAATATGCATAATCATTGCAGGTGTTCTACATACAAGTACTCGGAAACCTTTATAACACTTGCGTTAATTAAGCATTATTTAATGCATACCCAAAAGTGGACGCATGTGGTGAATATTTTTTTCAGCAAGGTGATCTACCAATGATAGATTGGCAAACTTCCCCATCGTGAATTCAAATTTTATTTCCCTGTAGTATCAAATACAGGTAGGAGGCGATTACAATAAAAAAGTGCATGTTGCTGAAATTACGTCTTTGGTGCAATGCTTAAATGCATGTATGCCTGTACACTCAGTGGCTGGTTATTAGATTCACCAATCCAGTTGGTCCTGCCTGAATGGTCCAACCATGTAGAATCCAACCTGAATTCTTTGGGGCATGGATTCTACAAGGTTTGGGAAGCATTCCACAGGGACGTTGGTCCATGCTGAAGTCATGACATCTCATGGTTGCTGCTGATTGAGCACCTTATGAGATTGATTCCGCCTCATAAGGTGCCATATTGTGTTGAGGCATGAGGTCAGGAAATTAAACATTATCCTTTATAACTTTATATTATTTAACGTATTCTTTTTGTTTGTTGCACCATTCACTGTAAAGCCCAGACACTGTCGTGAGGGCAGTCATTTCTGAGATACTGGAACAGGCACACCTGGCACCGACGATCATACCAGTCACTTAGGTCAATCCTTCTGCCCATTCTGGCGTTCAATCAGACACAAACTGAATGCCTTGATGCCTGTATATCTGCTGTATATAGTAGACCAGGGCCACCTGACTAACTGTGTAGGAGCGATCCCTCTTTGTGAAGAGGGTGGTGTACCTAATAGAATGCCCACTGAGTGTATGTGTTTGCAGATTCTACATGTATTTTCTTCATGTTAAAAAGGAGGACCCCGTTCTTTATGTAAGAATACAAGGACTCAGAGGAATTTTGTGAAGAAAATAAAAGAATTTGAGCTTAATGTGAAATATGAGATCTCAAATAAAAAAATATCTATTATCATCCGGAGGTAAACCTGGAGGTTCCTCGGAAAGATTACGTAATGAGTTTTAACAGAGGAAAAACCCTACACTTTACGATGACCCATTTATCAATGAGAAAACGCAGATGTTCCCCTTTGAGCTGAAGGACACATTTGCACACTATATTCATCCGGCCTTAAAAAAAAAAAAAAGATTGTCAATATCAAATTTAAAAATTTAAAGGTATTAAGGTAAAAATTAAAAAAAGGTAATTAAAAAGTTAATGGGGGGGCATCACATCATCGTTGTACAGAATTAACTCAAGACAACATGCTTCATGCAGTTTGACACGGTATGAAACGGGTCAGGTTCTTTCACAACAACCCTATCCATCAATCCCTCATCAATCAGCTGCGGTTTTGACTTATAAACAACAAATTAGAAAGTTTTGAAACAGTAGAAATGGGTTTCCTCCTAGCCCTAACAACATTTTTATCTCACTGAAGCTTTCTTAAAGGCATCAGTACAAATTTTGATAGAAAACTTGCAGAACAATGTTCCACAGTGGGAGATTTTTTTCAGCAGGAAAACCCACTCGACGTGCACGTTTCCACCTTTCACCGTTATATAAACACGGACACTGAGGCAAGAGGCCAGAAGACTCGCTTTCCACCTCGCTCTCAGACGAAGACAACCACAGACCATGGCCCACTTTCACATGACATTTCTGACTCTGCTGCTTGTGTTTGCAGTGGGCTTCTACAGCGTGAAGACAGATGCCGGTACGTATCACCGTAATGATTCTCCTCCTGAATGACCTACTTCTGGAGCCCTCTTAGGATTTCTGCTTACTGTGACAGCGAGCTGTACAGTTCTCATTTTGCAGGGCTACTTTAGGGATCGATAGCTTTGTGAGAATGATGCAGGACATTAAATTTCCCCACTGTGTTACGGTCGTTGTTTTTATCCCTGTTTTCCAGCCGATGCTTGCTCTTCTGCGGGCCGGGTTTTCGTCCGTGGGACCACGGTCGTTCCACTGGTATTGACATATCTGTATTTCGTTTACTGTCTGTTTCAGCCTGCTGCACGAAATACTCTGGGGGTGACATACCAGTGGCTCTCCTTAAGGGCTACTCAATACAGACCAAAAGAGGCAGATGCAACATCAATGCGATTATGTGAGTACCAGTTTGTTGCAGATTTTCAAAGATTTTATACTGTTATTATTAAACCAGTCATTACAACACTGAATTGTTTATTTATATAAATGAGCAATTTTGCCTTCTCCAGTTTCCACACCATCAGAGACCGACACCTGTGCGCCGATCCAACCCAGATCTGGGTGATGGAGAGGATCCAGAGACTGAGGTGAGAATCTTCCTTAACGGAGGTGCCTTTGCTGTCTGCATGCAGTGATTTCTCCCAGAATCTTTATTCATAAACCCCTCCCTTATATTTCCCTTTTACAGGGACAGAGTGAGAAAAATGACCAGCAAGAACAACACAGCTGTAGCCCCTTGAGTCCTCGTCATTTCACAACAGTTAAAAAGGACTTGTGCTAATACTCTTGTACCTGTACTCATTTTCATAACATTTAGTACTTTTATACATTTTTTAACATTTTAAATTTTTACAGCCAGTTAAAATCAAAAAAATTTTACTTTGTAAACTAAAAATATTACTTTGTAAAAAAATGTTAGTTTAAAAAACATAAATGTGCTTGATGTCTCGTGAATGGGGATTATAACACATGATTAATTCATTATTTAAATCCCAAAGTGATTTCATGCTTCTTCTTTGCTGCTTCCTTTCGAGATTCTCCCATTAAACGTGTTTCTGAGCATCCGATCTTGGTACAGTTCTTAAAGCAGACGTGTTTCTGACCCTCCAATCTGTGTAAAGTCCTTAAAGCAGACGTGTTTCTGACCCTCCAATCTGTGTAAAGTCCTTAAAGCAAACGTGACACACCTGCGGTAATTACCCTCTGGTTCTCAGTGTACGCAGGTAAAAGCAACTTTTTACGTTTGGTTTTAGGGTTGTTAGGTTGATAGCTGCTAACACCTGCATAGTTCAGTAAAATGCACACGTGGTGATAGGGAACGGCGGTGTGTTTTGAGTCCACATAAGTACGATCATCAACCTGAACCAAAATGACTTGTAACTTTTATCACTGA
>JAOYSI010010075.1:20391-41450 GCA_025775065.1 Hiodon alosoides
TGACACCCCGGTAGTGACAACCTTGTGGTGACAGCTCTGTGGTGACAGCACTGTAGTCGCAGCACTGTAGTGACAGCCTTCTGGTGACAGCCCTGTAGTGACAGCTTTGTTTTTACAGCTCTGTAGTGACAGCCTTCTGGTGATAGCCCTGTAGTGACAGCTTTGTTTTTACAGCTCTGTGGTGACAGCCTTGTGGTGACAGTCCTGTAGTGACAGCACTGTAGTGACAGCTCTATGGTGACAGCACTGTCACCACCTGCCCAAAGCCTAATAGTGAGGGTCTCCAATCGACCGGTTGGTGGGGTTTGGAGCTGTGAATCTCTCCCCTTGCAATGGGAAGCTGGACTAGGAAATGCTTCAAGGATATTAATATTCCTCCTACAATGCAATACAAAAATGCCAATGCTAGATCTCTGCGATGCTGTAAACGTGTGTAGAACTGTGTTAAATCTGAATTTGCATGTTGGAGTTGCACATGGAACTTTAGATAGCCACCTAAAGGGAACGGCTTCATTGGTCATTTAGCCAGGGCATTAGAAGTGATCGGAAAAAAATATTGGAGTGTACCCAGAGCCACAGCAGGCGCCTCACATTCCTGCATCGAAATGCCAGGTGACTACAACAACGACGCATTGAAACTGACTCATTTCCACAGCTGACGAAAACTCTAAATCCACGCTCATGAGGCCCAGAAAGGAGGCATAAATAAAAGCTTCCATTGTGTTGTGACTCGCTGTGGTTTTTAACCGTTAGGGTTAACGAAGCCAAATGGAGTAGAAACACTATAGTCTTAAAGTCCCCTAATGTCCTGAAAGACCAAAATTCTCCCACGTTAGTGTCCTGGGCTACGAAGGCCAACCCCCCAGGGGAACAAAAACTGCCTTAGTAACATGATAAGAGTTTTACAGAAATGTTGTGAAAACATTACTATACAGTCAATCTGCTGGCAGCTGGAAGGATGGCCATGACCTTAAAACGGAACTTCACAGAAACACTGTGGGAAGGTGGCAGAACTACTGCTGATCCAACAGAATCTCTAAGGCTTAAATTCCTTATTATAGGGGTAGTACAGACTGGGGTGGAAAAATCTGTTTAAGTAATAAGTTAATAACCCACAGAAAGTTGGTTTAACAACAATAGCCCCTTTTAGGTTAACAGTTAATAAAGCTTTTATCATTTTATCATGACTGTCCTCGTTAAGTCTGGTATCTCTCTCGGCTGCTTCCTGTCTGCCTTCCAAGAGAGTGTATGCCTGCCACAGTCACCCCTGGATTTTCTTGTATGAAAAGCACTACTTAAGTAAATATCATCATCATTATTATTCAAAATTCAATTAACATCTTGGGTGGTTTCATTAGCCTTTGTTTACCTGGTCTCAAGCCTGAAATGTTAAAGAGTAAATTACTGTTTTCGTTGGTAACAAACCCACAAAAAAAAAAAAAAAATGCTGTGTTTGAATGCTGTGTCTGAGTTGTGTTTAATTGTGGAGTTTTAATCCACATAATATCATACACACTCAGCAATTATGTGGGGATTTTGTGTGGATATCCATGCCGCTGTATCAAGAAGAGACGTTAAACATGTAAAAACATGTTTTAAAAATAGGTGAGCACATGGGTACATTGCAGATTTGTCTTTATTTGAAAAAGATACATACTTACCTATGTAGATTTAAAGAGCTTTTAAGATCCCAATTTTCATACATACATTTGGACATTTACGAAAGTAATTTAGGCTAAATGCTTCACTAACAACAAAGTCTTCCCTGTAACGGTAGGCCGCTGGTTAGTTCGTTTGACAATGTTCAGTCATGCCTAAAACTAAAGGCTGCGTGGGCGATCTAGATCATTTAGGGCCGCTTTGGTCCTACATTGCTTCTTAATCGATATTAGTTTTACATGGGTTAGAAATATCATATGGTGTTTCAAGCCGAAAATCAGTCACTGTCTGAAAAAGTAGCTTTAAAAGTAGTTTTACTCACCACTAGGGGAGGATTACTTAAATTACAAATTAACTCACCCGGTGTTTCCAAGTGTAAATAGATTGTTAATTCCATGGTCCGATAACCCACATAATCGCAAGGACTGGAGTTTCCAATCACTGCTGTATCACATTAAATGTCAAACAAAAGGTGACCATTGAGAATGGGTGAAAAATACGACTCGGGCCGAAATATAAACTCCAGCGGTCGTTCTGACGCGACCTGTGCTATAGACTCTGATCTGTTGGTGGACACATCTCAGTATCCCAGCATTCAGATGTACCAGAATTGTGAAACGGAATTCGATACTTCACCGGCATAGAATCCAATACCGGTAGTTCTCGTATTCTGTACAGCGTGTTAAAACACAACATCATACATTCGCAATTTAGTTTTGATTGAATCCGCATTTGTGAAACTCCATTATATGGAACAAATGTGAGCCTTTTATAGTGCAGTAATGACCTCAAAAATTGTGTACCTTCCTGTTTCATGATAGTGTAGCAAAACGAAGCGAAGTGTTTCCTTTCTGCCACCCACCTTCCCACCTGCGGTGCACGCAGAGAGAACCACAGAGACTAAATCCACATGCTCCGTTTAAAATAACAGCCCTCCCCAGATTTTATTTTCACAGCTGTGGAAGACCGAAATAAAACGGCAGATTTCTTTCCATTCGATTTTCCCAACAGCTCGGTTTATTCAGACATTTTATATGCGAATACAGTGTGTCCTTATTTGATTACTTTTGCCCAGGGTTCGCCAACACAGCTGAGTTCGCAGTTCGTAAAAACAGAAATATAATAGGATAACGTTTTCTGGATCCAGCACAACCAAAACTTCGGAACCAGTCGCTAATATCTGTACAGGTGACAGACAGTCACCTGCTGTGGTTAAAATAACAAAGGGATCATTCTAAGCATACATCCCCCCACTAAAAGTAAATAAATCTTGCCTAATCATACTCTGGAGCGATTTTTTCTGTTACAGTAAAACCCATCTCTTTAGTCAGCCACATATAGGCTACATGTTCTCGATTTAAAAAACAGTTAAAACCTTGCATGTCAGCAGGGACGGAAATCAATTTTGGAGGGGACAATTACATGAAATTTTCTCAAGAGCAATTCCTGAGGGGGACACCAAAAGTAGTGCTGTAACACATAGCCAACGTTGTAATATGTTAAATGTATATTGAGGAACCATAATTATGGTATGAGTTCGCCAATTTACACAACGTAAGCTGCAACATTTTGTAATTTTAATATAGTTTATGTTTTCGTTTTATATTGGTTGGCTTCCTACAATAGCTTAATTTGCAGAGCTAGCGAGCACCTATCCCGTTTCTGTGTCGTTTGTTAAAATCTTTGCTTTCATCAGTTTACTCCAAGATCGCCACGTGTTTCAAAGTCCAGTAGCGACAATTTAGGTTTTGCAAAGAGACCATTAAAGATACTCAAGACAATGGTAGAACAGAGTTCAGTTCATCGCTAACCCTATCATAGGAACTTCGAAGCACGACAGCTGCATGTTGATCTTGGAATTAACTGATTCCACCTTTGACGACGCCACATAAACGCCACAGCTATTGTGTGTTTGAACCCTGCCAACATAAAACGAAATCGTTATGGTGCGATTGACTGGAGTGCCTTTCAGACGGTAGACACGAACACTGTCACCTTGCCAGCTAAAGAACACTACATTGCATAGCTAGCTTCTCTCATTGACTAGAACAGCTGCAAACAGTGGTTGATGTTACTGTAGCTAGCTAGCTAACGTAAAGAGTAACCTGTAATTCAATGCAGTGAAAATGAAGACGGTTATAAATGTGTTTTATTGTATTGAGTGGTAGAAGTAAAGAAATGACTAACATATCCTTTGTTTGAACAACTTACTGGAAGTCAGTCACCAACAGCAGACTCCAACACACGCCCTGTACCTACACCACGTGCCACTGCTGAGGGCTGGGGTGGGAGGCAGTGGATTAAACCATTGGGAGGCAAAGGGCGGGGTCGCAATCTTTTTAAACTTAAAAACGCGCTATTAAGCGTCTATAATCAGCTATCATGAAGTGCTATAATTGCGTATTATTAATATTATTGAAATTACATAGTTATGTTTACAGTGACATATTTTTCACAGGATGCCCCCCCTGGGATTTCCGCCTATGCATGTAAGCATCTACAGTTATAAAGATGATACGCACTTCAATCACTTGATATCATTTAAATACCTTAGCTGGAAAGGTATCTGTTGAAACTAAGTTGTTTAAACAACTACGTAAAACGAACTCCAGATAGTCCGTTAACTGCTCCAACCCTTCTGTATGACTCCGGTGCTGAAACTGCCGCACACCCCAATCCCAAAGCGCAATCTAATCCCCTCGGTTTTGAGTTATCCTTGATAGGAGTGTTGGTGAAGCAATAGAAAGGGAAACTCTGGCGATGAAGTGAGGGGGCACGGAGTATAAGTAGCACCACGTCTCGGATACAGTAAGATGCGTACAAATAAAAACAAAACGGTAACATTACTATTGTAATGTCAAATTTTCAGTTACATTTGTGCGAACTTTGATTCGACTTCTGGAATTTCTGGAAAATCAAACCACAAACCCTCGTTTTTAGTCTGCACTCTCTAGAGATATTATGACTCCTTAGGCTCTTCGGGTGAAAGCATGTAAACGGTGTGTTAAGGTAGCGATTTGGGATTGGGGAGCAAAATATAATAAACGACATCAAAAAGTATACAGTAGGCGAGACGGGAAGTGACGTCGTTCTCTGGTCCAATAAAGACATTCACCGTTGAAGTCACCAATGACACTGACAGAAGGACACACCGCGTGCCGAGGGGTGCTAGGGCAAAGAAGGGCACTTATAAGAAAAAGGTAAGTAAAACCAAATAGGCCAAATCTGTGGTAGTAATTTAACTGGTTGATACGATAGTAAAATACTATTACTAGCCAGCGTTCTATTATATGCTATATATCTTTTGATATATTTACCAAAGGGTTACAAGGTCTTAAATTAGTAACTTAGCGACAGTAACTGCAAGCTGTGCTGAGGTAATAGACACTTGACCTCACCGGGGACAAACTACAGGCACAACCAAGCTGCCCAAAAACTCTAGCTGCTATTCTTCGTCTTTGTGCCCTCGTTGTATTTGTTACGTTATTGGTGATTATTCCGTGCATACTACTAGCCTAGGTTAACGACCCAACTTGGCACGTGGTGACCAGCTAGCGGGAAGGCAGTACTATTCCGAAATAAACGTTGCCATGAACTTGGAAATGGTACCTCATGTTATAAAACCAGTGACCGCTTCCTAAAGTATCCGTCTTTCTTAAAATTACTTGCCTGTATTTTATCCGATATTTTAGGCTGATGTGAGAGTTAAGAGACGTCCTTGGGATATTGTTAAAGCTGAATATTACAGTCATTATTGGGTTAAAACCTTAGTAGCCAGGTTGTGTAAATGTTTAATTATGGCTATAGTAATTAACTTAAGTCGTTTGGCCAAAGTATTCTCGTATAGGCTCAAAATTTATTCGAGCTAATAAGAGATGGCTTTTTAAAGGTTTATAGTTGTTTATAAGTAATTCGTATACATTTATATGCATATAAAAATTAGCCAAGAATTTTTGAAATTGTATACCGAAATAAATAATAATTAAAATGAATGACGCATGTCAATGAGGACAATAATAGATTTGCACTGGTACTAGCAGGTGAACTTGACGTTTTTATGGCAGGCGGTTTTGTCTGACTTGTCCTTGTCCTTAAGTCCTGGGCTTCCATTTAAGTTTGTCTGCTCAATCGTAAAGCCTTTTTATCGTGTGTAGTCTAAACAAGTTGTGTGTGTGTGTGTGTGTTATACCGTATTGTTTAAATCCTGTAGCTCCCCCACCTACTTGCACTCCAGGGGGTTTACATATTCTCTTATTATAGTAAAATTCAACGAACCAGTTGCGAATACACTTAAGTGTGGATATATGAGAAAATTGCCAATTTATGCACAACTGTTGGATAGGTGAAACCGATATGTATATCATTGAGCAAAAACGGTTGCGCTTAATTTTATGGCTGTGGGTGTCTGGCTTTGTTACCTTTTTCTTTGGCTGCTGTGGAGTTCAGAGAAAGTTTTTGTCATTAATACAATGGTGTATAATCTGGTATTTGTCAGATGTACTATTTTTTTCAGAAGTGTACATTTCCCCCCGGAGCTAATATTTTTTGCCATGGAATTTCTTAATAGCCTGATTGTCCACTTCCCTTTCACATGAATAAGTTGGGCAGGGTTAGCTGGTCCCTAGAACAGCCTGGTGTGACTCTCACATGACCCGTCACAATGGAGCAGAGCCCTGCCCCACCCCCCTTTATCCCACTTTCAGGAGATTAATGCATTAATGCCCACAATTTGAGGCTTTGATTTCAGTCTTTGGGGAAAAGGTTTTCAAGTAATGTACATTGTTATGTTTTATTACTGTCCTAGCACTGCGGTAATGAGCGGTGCCTGAGTGATCTAGGCCCATGTGCCGGTTAGGGTTTCAGTTTTCTGGGGGTCCCAAATGTGTGTCAACAGGTATGGTGTAGAGAACTTCAATTTTAATACTGGGGGCAATGCATTATAAATGTCATGGTATTCCATCATTTTGGGCTAGGCAGTTGTAACTGAGATGTACCTATCATGAAGGGTTGTGGTGGAGCTGGTCTTGGGTGATAGTTGCCTGAGTGCTATGCACAGTGTTTAGAGAGGGGGTTTTCTCCTGTTGTTGCGATTTGGAGAACTACTTTTACCTTCCATTTATTGTGCCGTCTAGTCTGGCCTTCGACCTTATCGTGCCGATCTGTAAAATGTATTGTTTGCATTGTCAAACATTTTGCCACCTTTGGCGGGACCATGAGATGTGTCCCTGGCAATGAGCCCCTGTGCGTTGTGGGATTTGTAATCTCTGGCAAACCGACCCCCATCCTGGCCTTTGCACCGTCTGAACGCTCTATATCAGTGTGATAAGTCGTACATCTGCCAGAGCTGTGGTATGTTCGAGTGGCCTTGAAAGGCTTTTTTGTGTAACCCCATGCTAATGGAAGGTTTGTTGGCACTGAAAGCACTTTGCCAGTGTGGTTACATCGGAAACATCCTAATTTTAAAATGAATTTTATTTGGTGCTGTTGGGATGGGTGCACCCTGCTTAAAGCTTGGAAGACCTGTCATAGTTTGATCTGACTGTGGGCCTCGCTGTACTCGGGTGTCGTCCAGCCTCGTTCTATCTTCAGCACTCACATGTCTCTGGGACCCATCAGCACACAGATACAGGAGAAGGTTTAAACACTCTTCAGAGGTAGAATGAATGGGTATTTCTAAAGCCACTAAACTTTGCTGGTACGCAGCATTGTATAATGTAGATGGCAGGATGGCACTGAGCTAGGCTATTTCATCCCAGTAAAGTGAATCCAGTAAGACAGATAATTAATTTAGTAATGTACACCATCCTAAGCTAGCCTCAGTCGTATGTTTAATTTAAATGACCACTTTTAGAGTGAGCATTCAAAAACATAAATTTTCTCCTGAAATCACCAGTCATGGCTCACAGGCTAGAATTGGTTCCTGTTACTGGCATGTATCAGCTGGCTCTGTTAAGGCATGAGGGTAAATAGAGGAGTTCCCCCTCTGTTGGATCAGCGCTTCCCCTTTTTGCTTTTCTGAAATACCTGAAAGGAAAAATGGCTCCTACAGCGTGACACCGGTGGCGCGGTTTCGGCATTGTTCATCCTGCCAAAGAGTGAGAAGTAGCAGAGAATGACTCCATAGCCCCATCGGTCACCAGTGGTGGTGAGGTCTGTGGTTTTTGATTCGGTGGGTGTCAGTAGACCATAGAATGTGATTAATAGGTCCTTATTTATTGTGACGTATTCAACGCACCAATACCTTTGTAAATGTTGCTTGACGAAGCTAGTAACCATTTCCATCGTGCTGTAATAATTGTAAAGAAATTATCAGATAATTTAAAAAAAAAGGAATTCAATAATATTGCCTAGTTGGCTGAATCAAGCTGTGTTGCCATGGATGTGATGTGTTTCTGTGTAAGCAAAACCACCAGCTCACTGTTATTTTTTTCCAAGTTCTTCAGCAGCTAGTTGGCAGACTGGAGGTGGAATTTAGTCAGTGGGGGAACACACTTTTTAATCTGATTATGTTTGTTTCCTTCAGGCTCCTGTGAAGCAGAAATGGACCATGCAAGATCGACAATATCCAAAATAGTAAGCAAGTTATTAACATTGATAAAAACTTAATTCAATTGAACTTATTATTATTATTAAATTCTTTTAAATATTAAATATTTGTATAGCATCGATCATGCAAATCAGCTAAAAGTGCTTTGCAATGAACAGAAGTAAGATTAATGCAACACAATGCATAAAATACATTTTTAAAAGAAAAACAGAAAGCAAGTAAAACTATATAAAGACAAATCAAACTTCCCAAGTATTTTAACAAGCCAGACAGTATGACACTAAAAACAAGAGCACATCCATTAACAAAAAGCCGTTTTGTAAAAATCTGTTTCTAAAAGTGTTTTAAAATATGAGACTTGGCAGCACTATTTCAGAGTCTAGGTGCTCAGGCACCTGTTATATCATCTGGGAGACTGTTCCAGTCTGGGGGGCTTAACTGAAAAGACAAGGTCTTCCTTGGTTTTAAGTCATGACTCTGGAACTGTCAGAGGATCTAACAGAGGGCAATCCAGTATGTAAATTGTGTCTCTCTAACTGCATTGTTGCAGATAATTAAATGATTTTTCATATTGTTATAATGAACCTGTTGTTCAGTAGCTACCCCATTTACGCTCAGCCCTCCTATACTCCCTCTTTAAAGAGCCTATATTTTCATTAAGCCAGGGGGTATTTTTATAAAACGTATGCGGTTTTAAAAATAAAAAATCTAAATCGTCAGTATGAAGCAAATGAGTAGGCTTTGCACGGGAAGCGGCTCTGGCTCTGTCTCATGTCGTCTCCGTATCTATCCCTCGCCAGTTCAATGGGGAGCCGCGCTCCTATACACGATTTAACCTGACCCAGAACATGGAAGGGGAGAACAGCCAGGTGGAGATGAAGCTTTCGTCCGACATGGATGAGGAGGTGGGCAACTCTACAGAGAACCACTGCAGTCGCAACAACAACCACCGGGAGGCCTATACTCTCAAGGCCCAGCGCAACCCCAGGAACGTGTGCGTCGTGGTCATCTGCATCCTGCTTGTCTTCATCATCGGTGAGGTCCACAGCACCGACCAGAGGCTCAGCAGCGGTGTCTAAGGCCACGTGTGACCTTCTGATTGTCAAACGAGCCAGGCTTCTTTGAAAGTGCATTGTGATTCCCAATCTCCTGTCTTTTAGGATATCTCATCGGCTACCTAGCTCATTACAAACAGGATAAGATGTCATCTACGAGCTGTGCGTCCAATTCCCTCGACGGTGAGGAGGAAAAGGAGCCACTGGCAGAACGCAAAGCAGAACCCACGCTGGACTGGAATGATCTCAAAAGACTGCTTGGAGAAAAGTTCACGGCCGATGGCTTTGATGCCAGCTTCGGGTCAGTAAGATTTACGGTTAATGATGCCTAGCCTGGATGACAATGAACACTTTAAACATTAGACTGACCTTGTTTAACGTCTGACGTTGGTCGCTCTTCATCATTCCCCATGCAGCGAGTTCTGCAGCGATGAGCACGAGGCAGGATCGGGTGGAGATGAGGCTCTCGCCGAGCGAATGCTGAAGCGGTTTAAGGGGTACGGCTTGCAGGCATGGACGGACCAGCACTTTGTGAAGCTCCAGGGCCCACCTGTGTATGGCAGTAACAGGATCACAATGGGAGGAGAGGTCATTGGCATGCCGAGGGGTTACCTAGCCTACAGTGCCAACGGAACCAAAGAGGTTAAAATTCTGCTATTGCTTTATTTTTCACTTATTTTATCAGCTTTTACCTTGGCGTATGTGGTCATCCAGAACTTGCTCTGATGTTGTACTGCTCAAATCTGTGCTAGCATTTGAACCTCAGCCGCTAAGCCACACGTCTATCTAAGCCACACGTCTATAAACAAGCTAACCGTTATGGACGCCAAAAGAGAAAGATCCATTCTTGTGACTATCATGTGTAACCTTTCCACAAATTTACAGGGCAAGATTCTGTATGCACACTATGGCGAAGAAGCCGATTTTCGTTACCTGCAGGATGTGAAATTCTCCTTGGAAGGAAGCGTTGTCCTGATCAGAGCCGGGAAAATAAGCTTTGCTGAAAAGGTGAACATATTGTGAGGCACCTGCTGCCTGTTGTGTTTACTGGTGAAATTTGAAGGATTTTCTGTTGGCGATTGTGTTACGCACTGCGTAAGCCCAGTCCACATCTGAAAAACATGCAGCGGTGGCCGTGGCTTGTAAAAGTTAGCTGGTTACCATCTTTATTCTTTTTGTCTGCTGCCAGGTGGCTAACGCTGTCAAGGTGAGAGCGGCCGCAGTGCTGATCTATCCAGACCCTGCCGACTATGATTTCAGCTTTGACACAGAGCTGTACGGACATGTGAGTGTTAACTCGTGGCATGTAGCATTGTGGGTTTCATCTTTGTAAAGTCACCATGCAGTCTTCAGCCCTTCCCTCTGCCAATTTTTCAGCTGAGCAATTGGTTTTCTGCCATTTTCCTTTTTCTGTGTCTGAGCCTGACCGTCCCAGCTCAAAATGTGGCTTTTTGAAAAGAAAAAAAAAAAAACTGAAACGTATGCCGGTAGTGCCCCCTAAAATGATCTTCTTGATCTACTTGTGTATTTAACACTTGGAATTGCAATTCTCCTTCTTGCTGCATTTTAAATTCAGCTGCAACAAGCCAGACATTTTTTATTTAAATCTTTTATTATTAATATCATCATTATATTTACTATAGATGGCTACAAAACAAAGTAGAAAAATGTGTATTCTAAACTACTGTCTAACAGTGCAGGTGCTAGAGAACTGAAATCTTTGGTATTTCCATCTAAAAGCATGTTTGATTTTTTTTTTTTTATAGTGAATCTGTTAAAAAGCTGTGTGTGCGTGTTCGTTCTGAAAGATCAAAGCCACAGTCAGTGTTCAAAATAATTTTTAAAACTGACAAAAACATTTGGTCATTATATCAGTAATCAGTGGACTTGGACTCTCAAAACCCTTAAGGACATAGGACCCGTAAGGGCTAGCTCAATTCGGTATTATACATTAACAAAAGGACTGGGCAAACCTATTCGTCTCTGGGTATGCTAAAGGAGCTTCTGCAATCCTGTCTGACTTTTCAGGTCCATTTGGGTTCTGGTGACCCCTACACCCCTGGGTTTCCCTCTTTCAATCACACCCAGTTCCCCCCGGCCCAGTCCTTGGGCCTGCCCAGCATCCTGGCCCAGACCATTACGGCTAGCATGGCTATAAAGCTCTTCAAGTGAGTCTGCACCTGTGTCGTGTGAACACCCTCTTCCATTGTTCCTACCATTGTATCATTGCATTGATTGTAGAAAATATACTGTGGTGGAGAGATAAGCTGTATAGTTTTTTGTAGACGGGTTGGATTTGTAACCACTGAGTTGCGGATTGAAAGCACTGGAAGCAGGACTACTCTCCAATGTGGAAAGTCTGCTTTGAGAGTGTGTGAGGCTGTGTTAGGTTTATCGCCTGTGCTCTCAGGGGTTGCAAGGAAGGATTAATAAGTGACCACTATGGGGTTGAAGCTTTTTGTTAGCCAGGAACTTGCGGCCTCTGTGATAATTGCTTATAATGAATAAATAATTAAAAAATTCTGTCCCCCTCCAACAGGGGGATGAGCGGACCAGAATCTCCCAGGATTTGGAAAGAAGGCCGCCTGCCTGGAATCATCTACAAGCTGGGTGAAAACGAGACGGTCGGTGTGGAAGTTAATAATGTCCTGGTGGAGAAGAAGATCTACAATGTGTTTGGAGTTATCAAGGGATCTGTGGACGCAGGTACTGTGTTAAGGTCTGCCTGGATTTTTCTGGGGATGGTTCTGTTTATTCTCCCCCCTTCAGGTATCTGAACTGTCTGTTGCTACCAAGATTATTGAGATTTGTACTTAGGCCGGTCATAATATAAAAATCTTGCTGTTTGGCCAACTGTAAGGGCTGATATAATGTGTTTACATTTTTTTTTTACCTTTGTCTCCTTTATTTTCAGTGGATACACTCTTTCCTCCTCTTTTGTTTTTTAGATCGGTATCTTGTGATTGGTGCCCAGAGAGACTCGTGGGGACCAGGGTTTGCAAAGTCAACTGTGGGCACTAGCCTGTTAGCGGAGCTTGCTCGAGGGTTCACAGACATGATTAAAAATGGTAGGAGGGATGAATGTGTGTTATTTAACAAAAGAGGTAGCACTTAGCTACATAGCAGATGCTCTGTATGGACAAACTTGAATAGGCAACTTTTTATGTTTATCTGTCCATTTGCACAGCTTGATTTACTTTGCGGTTTACAGTTGAGGACCTTGCATTTATTCCTCCTGGGAATTGAATCCATAACCTGTTGGTTGCTAACCCAACATAATCTTAACCTTAGAGTATGAAACTGTTTCCATCTGGAGTGGAACGGTGCGGTTTTAGTGTTGATGTATTGGTTGATTTTTTTTTTTTACAGGACAGTAAGCTGCTGGAATGGTTTGTGCCATGCACAGTTTTAAGTTAGAGTTCCTGTTTGAGGTCACTGTACTAAAACTGTTGTTTTGTTATAGATGGATTCACCCCTAAAAGGAGCATCGTTTTCGCAAGCTGGAGTGCTGGGGAATATGGAAGCGTTGGCGCCACCGAGTGGTTGGAGGTAAATCCTGCACAAGCGCAATGTTTATCAAGGGCATGTAGATTCAAGGCAGTGGTATCCGAACTGGGGAGAGTGTTTAAAAAGCTAGTGTTGCAGTAATAGAGGTATATACAATGTATTAAACTATATGTTCATGCCATTTCCTTGGCAACCACGCTCCCCACCTTTATAGTTTAGTTTCTGATTATCAGTTATTATCAGTAGAATTGGAGTTATTTTTAGTCCATGAATGTGGATTGGGGGGGGGGTGTGGGCTCAGCTCAAAGTTTGAAAATTGTTGATTCAAGGTATTTTGAGTAATTATTATTATTTTATTTTTTTTCCCATGTAGGGATATTTGTCTTCGCTGAATCTTAAAGCTTTTACCTACATAAACCTGGATGGAGCCATAACGGGTGAGTTAGATCTAGGGTCATCTTGTATTTGTGCATATCTTTCCCTGGATAAATGGAATGTGTTTGACATGTGTAATGAGCATTTTTGGATATGTCTTTCAGGATATCAGACATTTAAAGCATCAGCAAGTCCCCTGTTGTACAGCCTAGTTCAGAGCACTCTAAATGAGGTAAAGGACATGCTGATATTGGTCAATCTAGCAGGTTTTACTTTGACTCTTTGAGTAAAATGGATGTTGCCCCACCCTCCCCTCCCATTTTTAGGTTAAGAGTCCATTTGGGTATGGCGGAGGATCCCTCTATTCACAAGTAGCCGGTGCCAACTGGGAGAAAGAAGTGTGAGTTACTATGCCTTGGTTGTTCTCTGCCGCCAGCTGCTCTCTCACTCTCTCACTCCTCACCCATGGGTCTAAACTGTGTCACCCCACCACCGAAGAAAGTAAACTGTCCCAGGACACTTGGGTGTCCCAGGACACTTGGCTGCTTACTCTGCCTGTGTACGGCGTAGCTCCAGTCCCCCACTGTAAAACGGTCTGTCTTTTCAGCATGGTATCCATGAAGATGGATGACTCTGCCTACCCCTTCATGGTGTTTTCCGGCATTCCGTCAGTCTCGTTCCGTTTCGCCGGGACAGGGGTGAGTGTCTACGCGGGCCTCCGATGGACTGTAATATTACCATACTACGCTGAAAAATGAGTGTTCTATCTAACGTCCTATTGGGAAATACATTAATGTTGAGAATCCAGTTAAACTTTCATGGAATATTCTTTGTGATTTATAAAACCACGACGGAAGATATTAATATATAGAAATGTAGATTTTATTTCACGTACGATCTCTGAACGGCTTGTCCAATGATCTGAAATATTATGCCCTCATCTCCTCAAAATCATCCGACGTAATAAACTCCTGTATATTGACTATACCTGGCTGAGAGGCTAAATGGATTTGCTTTTGTTTTCTTAATTTGATTAATTATTTTGTACTGATTACAATTTATGTTAACCATTTATTAATGTATATTGTACATTAATAAATAGTTAATATCCATGCATGTATTTTAAAATCCCGTCCATTCTTTTGGCTGGTCTCCCCCAGGACTCCGACTACAAGTACTTTGGGACGATGTTGGACACCAAGGACAAGTTGCAGTCGCAAGCATCGCAGTTTGCTGTCTCAGCGGCTCAGGTGGCCGGGCAGATGGCCCTTCGACTGGTTCATGATCACCTGCTTAGGTTGGATGTGTCCATGTACAGCTCCAAGATCCGCACCTACGTCTCCAACGTCAACCGGCTCCTTAAGGAACTGACGACCGTAAGTCAGAGCGAGGTTTTGCCTGCGCCCTGTTAGGTTTTACTCCTTTTACGTTCATGCGACCTCTAATGAATGTGACGAGCATTTCTTATATTTTATTGAATTCTTTTTTATTTAATTAATAGATTGTTATTCATAAATAGCTGTAGACTTGTTGTTTTGTGTAACAATTGGTAATTATTTTAATATCCCCCAGGCCGGGACCCTGCCCAAAACTCTCACCTCGCAGTGGCTTATCTCTGCATATGGGTCCTACAGTCGTGCGTCCACAGCACTGATAAATGAGATCGGGAGAAGCGACCTGAGTGACGCGCAGATGTGCCGTAACCTCAATGACCGCATCATGAGGGTAATGTCTGTGTGGGGTGTCTGCTTTGAGAGTCTGTGTGGCGACATATAGAAAAGGCTGTGTTAGGTTTATCGCCTGCTCTCTCGGGGGATGCAAGGGATCATGAAGAATTATAATTCCAAGGGACCACCATGGGGTGAAGCTTTCTGCTAATGCAATTGATGGTTACGTATGGATGAAATTGCAGCCACGGTTTTGTTGTTCTACACAATTGCCAGCTGTTTGTGTAGCAGTGAATCTCCAAGCTACAGTCTTCTTTTTTGCACGCAGGTGGAGAAAAACCTCCTGTCACCATACGTGTCGCCCAAGGAATCCCCGTTCCGCCACATAATCTTTGGGTCTGGATCACACACGCTGGCTGCTTTGGTCGAACACCTGGAGGCGCTGAGAGCGAAAGCACAGAGCTCTGACGTAGACCTTTTCCAGAACCAGTTTGCACTGGCCACCTGGACCATTCAGGGCTGTTCTAACGCCCTTGCGGGAAACATTTGGGCCCTAGACAACCAAATCTAGGCCCTTACTGACATACAGTTTCCCCCCTAGAGTTTATATCTCTGTTCTTTTATTAAGCATCATTTAAAATGGTAGCCTCTCAAATGAGTGCCTTAAAACTCAAAATCCTGGATCCTTACAAAAGCAATGTACTATTCATTTAATTGAGTTGCATCTAAAATCTTAGATTTTTGGGAGGAGGGGGTGGGTCAAGTACCTACTTGGCTACATTGTTTTTGATTAAGGCATTGTGTTAAATGAATAGTAGTTTATGTTAGTATAAGAAAGCTATCCAATCTATTTGTGCATTTCCTTTTACCCTTATTACTTCTGGAAAAAAAGAAAAAGAAAATTATCTTGACAAACGGTCACAAGTGACCCATCTAAAAGCTTGTGGCTCTTAGTCTATGGACTAAAGTTTGTCTTTATCAATCAAGTTGCCTGTAAAGAACAATTCTGTTACCCTACCTCTCCTATTTTACCTGTGTTTGGAGATGAGATGGGAACAGTTTCACCATTTGGCACTGAGAAAATTATTTAATTATTTGTTATTTATTTATCAGTGACAGTGTTCGCTATAAATAGCATTTTTAAAACGTCTTTTTTTATTGTATAATTATCGGAAGCAGTGCCTTCCATAATTATGACAGTTATACTGTCGGTTTGACAAAGCAGTATCTGCTAAGAAATAACTTTGATACCAAACAGACATTACCAAAAGCCGTTAAATTGGTTGCGTTGTTGGGTGGATACCCCCACCTGACTTTGTCGAACAAGCACTCCTGTTCTCGTACCCTCCACCAAGTATAATCAACAAAACAAACGTGTTGGTAATAGTGGACGCACACTAACTGACAGTTTTTGGTACGTGCGTCTTGGTATCTTTATTTCTAAACGTTATTCATTATCGGGAGCAGTGTCTTCCATAATGTGACTAAGAAGGTAGTTTTTTCCTACCAACGTGTGTATATATCGAGGGCAGTGACCCTCATATTTCACTGTGGGGGTGCACTCAGTTATCGGGAGCAGTGTTTCCCATAATAAATGTATAATGTCAGCCTTTTCACACTAGTGTAGGTCATAGTAATATCTCGTCTATCCACGTGTCGATGGGAAATCGAAGGTGCTGTTGTCTCACCCTTGACTTGGTTAATTAGAAATAAGTTTCGGGTTTGTTCAAAATCGCCCATCAGCATTTCTTCTATACACCCGATGCTTGTCGTGATCATTTCAGTTTACGAAATATTTGTTTTCTTGCGTGTGGTTGTTGTATAAGTGTAGAAAATCCTTAAATAATGCAGAATGTTTTTGGTTTACTCTCTCTCAACTCTTGTAGTGCATCTGCCTGAATTTCAGTTCAATTTTAATCTTGACATTTAAGATTGTACTTGACTCGGACTTTTCATTTCATTTCTAAAGATCACTCTTTACGATATTGAGCGATATCGGATAAACAACGGAGTCGAATGTGGTGTGACGTCGGGTAGTCGCGGCTGCGTGCTTTTACAAAATTTTCCGTTTAAACGGCGCTTCGCTTTGTGTTGTTTTTTTTATTTTTTCTTTGTTGAATTGCTCAAACGTATGATTCACAATCGGTGTGTAAATTTTTTTTCTTTGCGGCTGAATGTTTTGTGAATAAAATGCCCTTTGGCTGTACGATGAAATTGCTTTTTCTGTTTGAGGAGTCATTCTTTACACATCTACTGATTGTATTGTTTGTACGCACTGGAGTGCAGAAGAATTGCGGATTTATTGCCATTCAATGACATGTACCAGTGGTTCACTGAATAATGGGATAAATTGAGAAACAAACGGTTGACCCATGATACGAATACTTAGGATTCTTAAATTTACTATATTTCTCCCATATTCTTAAATCGCACCATTTCAAATTGGTTGAATTCAGGCAGCTAATTTAAAGAGAATTTGTTGTTTTTCATTATTCCATGACACGTGCGCCTGGTTCACTTTTAAAATGAAGGGCAAACATAGTTGTAGTTTTGTAGCGGACCGCATGGTGGCGCCACATAAAAAGAATAGCGAGAAACCTACAATCACGTGGAAAATGCATCAGTGATCTACTCAGTGATTTCCACTAGAACGGGGAAACTGCATCAGTTTAAGTTTAATGAAGGTACAATATACATTAATTCAGTTGACATCGCGATATGTATATCTAAGTTAAATCAGTGACGCGAAAATAAATATAAATGTGTAAATGAATACAAAATAAAGAAAAGAAAATAATTAATGTCTTGTCTCTTTAAGAGTGGGTTGACTGTTGAAGCGTGTTCAAAGGCAGCTCGGAGCTGTGAGATGACGCTAGTAGCGTAATCCCTAACACGGGAAGAGACTGAGCAAAAGGATAAAAGCGCTGTATCGAATCGAACTCCACTGTAGAATCGAATTAAAATAATTTGGGGGTAGTGTAATTTTCGTTCGGCCGGGTTTTTTTTTTTGTTTGTTTTTTTAAATTGGTTTGAAAAAACGGATTACTATAAAACGAAGCGCTCGCCGGGCAGATTTCCCAGAGAGGAAGACGACCAGCGTTTGACAGGTACTTTGAATAGGTTTGCTGCGACAGTACTAGATAAAATCACGCATACTACTGTCCAGCTAGCTAGGAAATTTCATTAGTATATTTTTAAACGTTTTGTTGAAGAGTCTAAAATAGAAGAACGCTATCGATTTTTCCCATTTCACTGGGACTGCTAAATGGCACGGTTTATTCCACAATCCTGTATAGTTTATGTCCTGTGTTTTGGAGTTTGGATAACTTTGTCCTCTCACTAACATGAGTAAGAAAATTGTTTACTATATCACGTTGTCCACATTGTACCAATAATTGTTGTTTGCTGAAGTGTATCGCTTTCAGACCGTGGTTTTTATTTTGTTGTATTTATGTGTCGTAAGTTTATTGTATTTTTTAAACTCTTGTTTTGTTATTAGTATCCTGTTTATTTGTCTTGGCACAAGTTTGATTTGTTTTTTCAGTTTAGAAGTTAAAGATGTTGATATTGGTGTATCTGGAAGGATCAGCAACCACGCCGTTCTTGCTGTGATTATTGGCTTGTAGTTCACACCTGCGCGCTAAGAAGTACACCGTGTCCCACTACTCCCAAACTGGATTTATTTACAGCTAAACGCAATATAACACTTTCTGTCACTCGCATACTCCGGTGTGAATTGTTGTAGCATCGTGCATTAATTCGTGTGTGATATTTAGGTGGCAAATTGTATACTGGTGTTTTAACAGTGTGGTGCTAATCCCTACCCAGCTAATGAGACATTATCATAAACTTTCACATAAACGTCACAGAATGGTATTCATGTTAGCTTGTAGTTTGTTAAATGTTACGTTTTATCTGTTTTTATTTTTTAAAGAATGTAATTGGCTATATTACCCAGAAAATATGCACAAGCATGAGCGTAGACTCGGGGAGCCTGTCAAGCGGTGGGAAAACTTACGGTGGTCAAAAAGGCTAATAATTACGTAATGTTTGCGGTGAGGGCGGAAACTAGCTCTTTTAAAATATCATTTTGATACAGATTTGCCCAGCACAGTGTTGCATCACTTCTAAAAAGGCATATATTATTAAATGTTTCAAATGCTAAATAAACTTTGTTTTCTTCAGTCAGTACACAGAGAAGCACACCCGCTTGATGGTTTGTACGTCCTTAAAACTTAAACAATAAAAAAATTGAACAAAATTAAAACTGTAAAAACGACACACAATACAAAACCGGAAAACGAATAAGTAGCTAGTTACGTTGAGTAGTTGCATCACAACAAAGGCGTTTAAAGGATAGTGGCTGACACTTGACACAATATGATATTTTGTAGTTGGACATTATCCAATGGCCACGCTCAAGTCAACAAATCACTACAGCATTGATAAAATAAGTAACTCTGAGGCAGTAGCTTAGTTCAGGTTGGACATTTTGTAGCACATCTGTGCTGTCAATCCACTGCTACAGGTTATTCTGTCAAGCGAAAGCATAGTTCAGGTAAGACATTTTGTAGCACACCAGTACCGTAAATACACTGCTAAAAGTTACTCTGTCAAGCGACAGCTTAGTTTAACGTCAACAGCATGTTGTTACATAATGGCATGGGAAAAGTCTCCACATGTGGACAGATTCCTTCCTCAGGGACTCGCAGTTTACATGAAACGTAGTCAAGTGTAAGCTTTGTCTGAGCCATGGTGCTTGGAAGAGAGGCTAGGGAATGACCTCTCAAGCACTGGACACAGGTAAACATGACTTTCCCACTTCATCTTACTGCTGTCTTGTCTGTTGCGGCAGTTGTGAGACGTACCCTGCAGTATCCTGAACTGTTCTAAGAGGATTGTTCTTGATAAGGTCATATTCTAGCAAATGCAGCCTGGATTGGTCTCGCTGTTTTGGTAGAAGGTGGTTCAGATCAAGTTCTGTTGGGTTAATCCTACTATTTTTTTATATCAATCCAAACCTTCTTCCTCCATTTGTGTTTGAGTTTTGTCTTTGTCCGGTCCAGGGCTTTATAAAACGTTAAACTGGTTGGTCAGGAAAGGCTGATTTAGTACAGTGTGAGATATGCTGGCTACTCCTGTGTTGTTGCCCTCCTTGGGGTACTTAGGGAGATGAGTTAGCATTAGCCCTCTCTTTGTGCTGCTCAGCCTCTCTCCTTGGGCTGACATGGTGCTGGCTGGAGTCTGTGTTGGGGTTGTATCTGATCAGATGGGGCAGCTGCTCTTTTAGCTTTTGGCTGACTAACCCAGATGCGTTCGGTATTTAATTTAATTAACTAACATTGCTGCACGCTCTCATTCAGACAGCATAGTGACCTGTCAAACCCTCAGAAAATGGGGACAATGAAATTGGGGTGCTTGTGTTCCCTTGGTTGTGTCTGTATGAACCTTTACAGGGTTATTTTAGGAAACGCTGTGAAGACCTCGTGGTTAGATGTATGTAAAGATGATTAAACATTCCAGTTAGTAGTCAGTTTCTTTGTTCAGTTGTGATTACCGAAATTCTAATTTGTTTGCTTGAATGATTCATTTTTTAAATTCTGGTTAAAGTCTGTCAAAAGTGTGAATTTGTGATTTTTATTTTTTTTTAGCCGGGCTAAAAGTATGGTGCATATAGTAGCGTTTTGAAATTGCTGATGTGCCGTTGTCCTGCTCATCTCTTTATCTAAGATTACCTCCAGTTTAATACATTTCGGTAACTGTCCCTGATGTCAGCAGTGTGTGGGCTTCTCCAGGTCATCGCTGTGAAGATGGGAGAGCTGAACTTGTGCTTCTCTGGGGGGTCGCTGTGAAGACGGGAGAGCTGAACTTGTGCTTCTCTGGGGGGTCGCTGTGAAGACGGGAGAGCTGAACTTGTCCTTCTCTGGGGGGTCGCTGTGAAGATGGGAGAGCTGAACTTGTGCTTCTCTGGGGGGTCACTGTTAAGACGGGAGGGCTGAACTTGTTTTCAGGGCGCTGCAGAACCTTTTTTTGTTTGTTTAATTCTTGCATGTGAAACGCAGAATTATGTGCCTGCAGGTTATCCTACCCCCCAGAAGGGTAGTTCCTAAGGGCCCAGTTTGTTCCTACTTGTGGTTTTGTGACTCTCCCCACCCCACCACTTTATTTTGCTTTACACAATGTGTGTGTGTGTGTGTGTGTGTGTGTGTGTGTGTGTGTGTGTGTGTGTGTGTGTGTGTGTGTGTGTGT
>JAOYSI010010078.1:0-10552 GCA_025775065.1 Hiodon alosoides
TCCGCGCGTGGCGCGCCCCCTTCCGTGTGTGTGGGGGGCCCCCTGAGCGCTGCGTGTGGGGGGCCTACTGAACTGTGAGTGTGGGGACACACACATGCACGTACATACACATACGTACATAATCACATACATTAATACACACATACATTCATTTCACACACACAGGCATACATTGATACATAAACACATAAATAAACACACTCACACACAGATACATACCTAAAAAAACATACATTCAAACACTAATACATTCATGCACACAAACAAATAAAAGATTTGATACGTTTCAGTGTAGGTACAGATAGTTTGAAACACCACTCAGACTATACTCTTGTATCCGGGGAATTAAGAACAATCTGCCGCAGCTTGGCGACCAGCCTTTGTATTTAATGTTTCCATAGATAAGCTAGTTTAAAATAAAGGCTATTCAACATGTAAACTCACTCAACACTCGCTGGATTATTTTAATTGCCTCCAAACAATTGTCGGAATTATCGGCAATAACTTTTTCCTTTAACTCATTAATAATAATACTTATTTTCCCTTTAATAATAATACTTTTATACCCTATAATAATACTGCCTTGCTTTAATAATAATCCTTTCCCCCCCCCTTTTTTCTTAATGATTTGACCCGCTTTTCCGCTTAGCACCTTCTAGATTATTTCTTTTTCACTTAAATACACCAAGCAGCGCTCCTGTCCAATAATTATTTTTAAGAACGATCTGTGCCAGCTTTATAGTTTCTAAAATGTGACTTGGTGGTTGTTATAGGCTGGCACTAAATCAGAAACCTAAATCAAATTTAATATATTTGTATTGAATAGGGGTTTCTTTTTGTAACTGTCTTATTTCACCTGTTCATTACAAGAAAAGAAAAAAAACAATTATGTAAAGTGCGAATAGTTGGTTGCCAAGCAATTGATTTTGTCGCGTCTGTCAATGCACGGCCTGCACGAATATGCACCAGGGCTCACAGAACTGAGAGCCCAACAAAGCCAGGAGCTGACAACGTTTAGTACCTTTCTGGACAGATTCTGACGCTTCATACTGGACTTAACCACAAAGACATATAATCAAGAATAAATAAAACCCTAAAATTCACACAGAGACAGACAGACTGATAGACATACACACTCACACAGACTATACCAGGGGCGGAGCTCTCCTCTCAGTGGTGCTGTGTATAAAATCTTGCAGAACCCCCAGGCTTCAAACCCATGCCGTATTTACAAAGTCAAATGTGCTAGACCAAATGTCCACCATGGATATCGCGTTTTAATGTTTAATAGACACAAGGTTTAAAAGGCTAGAAAGCCTTGACCTTCAGTTACAGGGCCTGCAATATAACACAATACGATGCAATAAATACGCACAGCCTAACAATGTGTCGAGTTTCAGTGGCACATTGATTAGCCAAATTCAGCTCATCGTGACACTAATATAGTCCCAACAGTTCAACTAAAGCAGCATGCACACTGCGACGTGTAGATGGCGCTAGATGGAACATATGCTATTGTGGCTATCCCTAACCGCTCATCGTGACGCTGCACTAAACAACTTCAACGGTAACTGTAGCTTGCCTCGTCCCTATCAATGTCTTCGCTCTTAGGCCTACTCTCAGTCTCATTCCTCTCATGCTCAAAATGAAGACCACAAGTCCTCCACCCTTCCTCCTGGTCGTCTCGCTCATTAGTTATTGGAGTCGGACACTGTCTCTCCCTCGCCCACATGCTGCTGTCATCCGCACTGCCACTGGAGTCGTTGGCAAGAGGGTCCTTTACGTCATAGTCGGTAGTCTCATCAGGAGGGGGAACTTAACTGAGAAATTGTGATAAATTTCATGCTCTTCTTTCTCCTTTTGCTTTTGAGCACCAGTGCTTATTAAAACCACATATGGGCTAGGCTACCGTGGTTAGCTAAATAAACCAGTTTAATACGTGTGCTTATTAAAACCACATATGGACTAGGCTACTGTGGTTAGCTAAAAAAACAGTTTAACTGCTTGTCATCCATCTATGTCTGGTCTTACCCCTGTGCTGCTGTAGCATCTTGAATTTCCCCTTAGGGGGATTAATAAAGGATCATCTTATGTCTAATAGCTCTGTCTATCTAGCAGACACTGGTCAACAAACACAGCTAGCTAGCTATGTTCCTTCACACTGATGCAGTCCAGGGCGCACGCGTGCACGCACACACGTATACATACACAGATACATTCAGACAGAGAAATACACACAACTGTTCACTTACACATACAAACATACACATAAACACAAATATACAACTGTGCTATAAGATATAACATGGCGAGTATTTGAAAGATCCATGGAATATAAATTCTATGCAAGAAAATGTTTTGTATCAATATTAATTTCAATCTTTAATTTTTTTCCCTTTTTCATTCTATGGAGACAGTGGTTGGGAAATACAGCGATCAGCTTAACATTGGTACAGTATGAATTTCTGTCCTTATTCTTTAACAGAGCTGCATTTGCATAGCATAGTAAACCTTTATGATCACATTTGAGTGTTATGAAAATTCAGACTATAGTAAAGTGAACTTGAGTGGTTGATTAGGTTTAAAGTTTTCTGAGTTTAACAAGGTAATTTATAGCTAACCCTAACCCACGTTAAATCAAGGATCTGTCTATTTACGGCGAGGGATCGGTGGGTCGTGTTACGGCGTGGAATCAATGGGTCGTGTTACGGTGGGGGATAAGTGAGTTGTTAAGCTATGGGATCAGTGGGTTGTACCAATCTTTCTTAATACCTGACCTCATTCAAATCCTGGGTCAAAATTTACAGATTTGGCTTCTGCAACTGAAAGAATGAAATCTGTGATAACATGTAGTCTCTGGATAAACACATGTACAATGCCCCGTGTTCAAAACCAGCAGTCATTTAGGACCAGAACCTGTGGTGCAGTATATTGCATTTAGGCTTTGTAATCATTTCAAATTACATGGTCTAATCTTTTCACCCCCTGAATATTCAGTAGCTAACTGTATCTACGACACACTAAAGCTGAAACTCTCACTGTGCCTAATCTAGTAATTTGCTCAGTTCAGTGGTGTTATTGACTGGAGGTCAGTCGCTAGAGGCTGGGGTTGTCCGTGGTGAGAGTACAGTGTTACCATTGACTCTAGAGGTCAGTGCTGTCCATCACGGAAAGTGAAACTTTAAACTGAAATCAGGTAGAACTGGCTAAATTAAACTGTACAATGCATTGTTTGTTTCCTGTGCCCAGGACAATCAGAAACATTGAACAAGAATTTCTCTATTGCCTTCTCCATCATCGGCATGTTCTCCTCTCACGCTGTCAGCAACCTGAGCATCTTCTTCTGTGCAGAGATCACTCCCACGGCTATCAGGTGAGCCCTCTGCAGAGGAACTGTGGCTGACTCTCTGGTTTGGACAGGTCTGGCCTGGAACATTATTTATACACTTCTATAGTGAGCCACGAACTACCAGAGCACTAACCTATAATTTAAATAAGAAGGAGCAATCCAGCTAAGCCGTGAAATCCCGTAACAAGTCACTGCTGGCCAGTTGAGATGTATACACATCCCTATAGCAACAGCAGCACCCTGACAAGCGGTATGAGATAATGTTTGTAATGTGTGAGAGGGTGTTCGCGGGTGTGTTGATGTGTATAATACCTCCTTCTATCTTTAGAGGGGGAGGGCTGGGCTTGGTCCTGGCCAGCGCGGGCTTCGGCATGCTGACAGCCCCCATCATGGAGCTGCACAACCAGAAGGGCTACTTCCTGCACCACGTCATCTTCGCCTGCTGCACCCTCATCTGCATCATCTGCATCCTGCTGCTGCCCGAGTCCCGGTATCAGCCCCTGCCCGAAGCCATCGTGGATGGGGAGAACTACACACGCCAGCCCCTGCGACGCCTCTTGTCCAAATCAGAGTCCAGGGAATACTCTCGGGTGTACGACACACCCCTTCATCCGGTACCTGCCCTGGCTCCCACAGCCACTGACAATAATGCCCCCAAATTCACTGACGCAGCTGACCTCCCAGTGACCACTGCTCTCTTAGCCCCAGACTCTGAAGCCCTCACAGTTGGTGAGATCACCACCCCCATAGCCACAGACACCAATTCCCTCTTAGGCACAGACTCTACAGCCCCCATAGTAATTGGCACCACTGTCCTCTCAGCCACTGACTCTGGTGTCTCACCAATGGCAGACTCTAGTACTATCAGACTCCCTGACTCTAGTGTCGCCCCCTCCCCTGAATCGAGTATCTCATCTCCCCCTGAATCGAGTGCCACCCCTGCCCCTGAATTAAGTGCCACCCCCGCCCCTGAATCGAGTGTCCTGTCTGCCACTCTAGTCACTGACACAAAGAAACTCTTAGCCATTGACTCTGGTGTCTCACCAACAGCAGACTCTAGTACTATCAGACTCCCTGACTCTAGTGCCGCCCCCACCCCTGAATCGAGTATTCCATCTGCCCCTGAATCGAGTGCCACCCCTGCCCCTGAATCGAGTATCCTGTCTGCCCCTGACTCTAGTGTTGCCCCCGCCCCTTACTCTAGGGCCACCCCTGCCCCTGAATCGAGTGCTGCCCCTGAATCGAGTGCCCCATCTGCCCCTGAATCGAGTGCCCCATCTGCCCCTGACTCGAGTGCCCTCCCCGCCCCTGACTCGAGTGCCCTCCCCGCCACTGACTCTAGTGCCACCCCCGCCCCTGACTCTAGTGCCACCTCTGCCCCTGAATCGAGTGGTCCACTAGCTACGGACTTTCCTACCCCTTTTATCACAGACTCTATTCCCTCCTTCCTAAAAGACTCTACTGCCCCCTCTTCCAAAGACGTTGCCATCTCAGAGAACAATGCCACCAATGGTGTGAGCTCATCGTGATCCAACGGTGCCCCCTGTAGGTGGAAAAGCAGGGTAGTGTGGCCATAGCCAGCGGCCCACGAGACGTGATGGTGGGACGACAGAGGAAGATGATGAATGAAGAATCTAGAGAGACGGTTAAAGGCAAGCTGAACACTGACGACAAATGTTACGTTGTGATGATGTGAGATACCGTGTGCGCCTGCCCTGAATGTCACTGCTCATGTTGTTCTGTATCTGCTGAATGATGAATGTTGTTTTCTGTAAACTCCACTACTACTCTACTCTAGTTTCCCCATTTCATCTGAAACAAAATGCAGGTTTACAGACTTTCCAATATTGAATGGAAGTGCAGTATGGCTTGCAAAATTCTAATTAGTATGTTTTGCTTTGCAGGTGTAGCTTTATGCAGTAAATATGCAGTAAAACAATAGCAATGTAATATAAGATAAGTCATTTAAAAATGTATATAAATTTCAACAGTGCCATGTTAAAGGAAGCTATGCCCGCAATTGTTTTTAAGTTATGGACCCCTAATATCTATTTAAATAATGGATGGGAATCCCAATAGGTTGCCATTTAAGACAAAAATGGTTGTTAAATTGGATAGAATACAATTGTTTTTTGAGTTTTATGTGATGACCAACAGCAATTAACTAAAAAATTTGACAATAACAGAGTGCGGGTTGAAAACCAACTTGACATTGAATGGACAAAGTTCTAGAACTGTTCTGTTGGAATAACCTCCTTTGCTCCAGATCACTCTGATGGATGGAAGGTAAATGTCACTATAAAACTGGTGCTTCTCCAAAAAAGTTTTTAAAAAATGCTGTTTGAGACTGTGGGACAAATGGAAGATGAGTTACTCTCTTTTTGTGCTCCTGAAACCAGCAAATAACAAAGTGTAATAGAACACACTGCAAAATGTTGCATCACGGAAAGCAGATGATTGCTTAGAATGGAAGTGCAGTAAGTTGACCAGGGAAAACTTTCTAAAAGCAGAGACTCTGAATTGTAGACCTCGTACTGCTGAATGCAGAAATTGGCTTTAAGTGTTACGAGTGGCATCTGCATAGAAGACCAGGTCTGGTGTCCCCTCCTACCATTTATTTAGCATAAAGCAGGGTGCTCACAACTCACACTGGATTCCACCTTAGTTACGCAGTTTCTTCCTACTCATGATACAAACCAGTATAAAATCACTCTCCACTCATTCTTTGTCTTGTGGCTACACTACACAGGATTCTCATTGCAGCCCTCTTCTAAACACACAACATGCTTTGAATATTCCTAAGTCACAAATACACTTTACAACCTTTTTGATCAGGTGTTTACATTTTTTATTTGAGAACTGTAGATAGCCTTTAAAAAGCTGCTGTTCAGTATTGAAAGAAGTTTACATTTGTGGGGCGATGACTGAAACCAACTTAATTCTACAGCATTCAGAATGCTGCCACTGATCAAAACTGAGCTAAGGATGTGACCAAATCAAAACACTGGTAACCCACTATTAAACACAGTTATTTGAAGTGTGATTTAGAGAGTTTTCAAAGTTTTGATTTGGTTCCAGCCTAGCTTTACAATGAACCTGGCTGAGCCAGTATACTGTTTGTGAATGGAATGGATGTGTATAGTTTGAGTTTGCACATAATAAGTGACTATAGCATTTGTGAATGGGATGGATATGTGTAGTTTGAGTTTGCACATATGTTACTATAACATTTGTGTATGGGATGGATGTGTATAGTTTGAGTTTGCACATAATAAGTGATTAAAACGTTTGTTTATGGGGTGGGTGTGTATAGTTTGAGTATGTATACGATATATTACTATAACATTTGTGAATGGGATGGAAGTGTACAGTTTGAGTATGCACATAATAACTGACTAAAATATTAGGTTAACTTTTACTTTAAACGTTCCCCGAGTTTTGCAGTGAATGAACAAACGATTGCAGTTAATAAATTTTACATGAAAAGCAATAGATAACCTTATTGTCATGTTAAAATCAACCCTAGCAGCCCCCAAAATATACCACTTTATCATCGTGTTGGGGTAGGTCCATTTTTGCACCCTGTAATATGTTACAAAAAGTTGAATGCTTAGTGGGGAACCAGCTGGTTTTCTGGTGCAATCTGCTCTGAAGCTTTGTATTGTAAGACTATTGAGACTGTTGGACAACGGACTGTAAAAAACCTTTGGTTATTTACCTGGTTGTCACATTAAGGGTTGCATTGTATCATTGTATCTGATGAAAACAGATGCATTGTATCATTGTATCTGATGAAAACAGATGCATTGTATCATTGTATCTGATGAAAACAGATGCATTGTTCATATTGTATCTGCACATGTGTTTGCTTCCTCGAGATATGTCCCATGATGCATTGTGTCACTTGGATTTTATGTGTGATTTAAATGGGATGTTTGGTAGAATATAACATTGCCAAAGGAGTGGGTAACAGGGTCAATGTGTGAGACATTTAGTTTGTGAATCGATTGCACAGGAAAGCCAATTCTTCTAGTTGTGGTATTGCAGATCCTTCTCTAACTTTTACAGGGCCCCAGACATTGTACAGCAAGACTGTTTCTGTATTTGTATAATTCTTACACAGCACTTTATTACTAAACAATGAGACAAAGTAATTAAGACCTCTAAGGTTAAACCTTTTTCTTATGAATATGTAAAAAATTATGTAAGCGTGTATGAATGTGCTGGGATATAAATTGAAATCAAAATATATAATGGATACATCTTTAAAACTAACTCATAATTATAATGGTGGTTTAGTGGTTACATTTTTGGACATGTAACCAGAAGGTTCTGGGTTCAGATCCCAGAAGGAACATTGCATTTGTTTCATTCTTACCAATAATTACTTTGGTAAATAAAGTGCAATAGTAAGTATAAGGTTACATTCATTGATGAATTTTCAATGTATCACAAAAACTTTCGTAAAGGAATAAATTCAATATTGTGTGAGCTTGCTCATACACACAGACTCTGATAAATTGACATTTGGTATCAGAGGGGGGTAATGTGAATTATGCGAAAATAGCCTCATATAAACAGAAATAAATACTTTTTTTTTGGTATAACAACAAACTGCACTGCACTGTAATCACCCTACCTGGACAAAGATCAACTGGCATGCGTACAGTATTTTCATTCGACGTTTACAGGATTCGTTCGTTATCGACACAGTTTAAATACTTTTTTTCAGTGATTCTGTATTCTACATAATTTTATTTTTCTTGGTAAATTAATATGTTTTATGTCTTTGTGTGACTGTTGTTACCTAACGAGTCAGCTATTTTTCAAACCGTTTCACCATGTTTTGCTACACAATGGTGCAGATGATGACTCCAGTACCTGTTACAGTTAACAGTTATGATCTGTCCCATATCGTGATGAAATACTGGCTTGTACAGGTAATGTCCTAAAGCACAATGCTGGTCATGGTTGTGAATTGGTTGTGAATCTAGCCTAGCACCGCCGTTTCCACGGCTGCAGTCATATTATTTTACATCACTTTTTTGTCCCTGCATTTTAAATTAAATTTTAACTTTAGTTTCTCTGTCAACTAAATGAAAATAATTTATTAATAAAGAAGTCCTCATCATGGTAAAATGTAAATAAAATATTTTATTTAATAAGATTTTTACTTTGTGTGCAGGAATTATGGTGAAAGAATATGAAGAGTAATGAATGTATTCCGCGGATTGTTTATGATTTTAATAGTGATAATGCACTTGTACACATTCTAATAAATGTCTCTATTTATCAAAACGCTATAAATGAATGAACGTTGTTGGAGTGATTTCTGAACTGGAAGTGATGAATCTTACAGTTTTCGTTGAACAAGCCTCAGATGCTGGATTTTCATTTTTATTGCATTAAATTAGGTGTTTACATTGGAGACTGACAAAACGCATATAATCTGAACATAGAAAATAAAATCAACTGGCATGTCAATGAAAAAACTCCAATATCTCCTAAAAAACACGGAACAGCAACAAGTTTTGAATGTATTTTGATGTTAATCAGTTAAAAGTTGTCAGTGTTCAGCAGACATTAATTAAAAAGCACGTTCTTATAGAACAGTGTTTTCATTTAAACACAGGAGGGTTTTATAAATAAAATGCTCAGCTCTAGATTTGTATACCTGCATAAATGGCTCCTTTAAATAGTATGATCTTCAATTAAGTCATAACAATAGATAAACACAGTGTGATTTAACAAATGACACACAAAAAGTTTTACTTTCACATGTTATTATTGAACTCGTTGTTCAAACAAAACGGCATAGACTGGAAAAAGTATGAGAATGAGGATAATGACTTATGGGTAATTGTCAGGTGTTCCAATCAGTGATATGACATCCAGGTGTGAGGTGCCCTATCATATAAAAACCCACAACGTTTGGTTACCAACAAAGTTTGCCCCTCAAAACAGATAAGTGAGAGTAGAATGTGGCCCGGTCAAAAGACATCTCAGAAGAGCTCAGGAGAAGAGTTGTTGAGGCTCATAAGGCTAGAAAAGGCAATGAATGCATTTACAAAGACCTCAGTCAGACAGACGGTGTTAAAATGGAGATCATTTGGCACCACTTGTACCCTCCCTAAGAGCGGGCAACCAGCAAAGATCGCAGCCAGAGCACGCCGTATAATGGTCACAAAGAACCCAAAGTTAACAGCTAAGGATCTGGAGGCATCTCATGCTCTTTCTAACATCTGTGTCAAAGACTGATAATCATGAGAGGACGCTATGGAGGAAAACATTGATGCCCATCTCAGGTTTGCCAAAAACCAGCTGGATTTTCCACAACACTACTGGAACAATATTCTATGGACAGATGTGACAAAATTGGAACAACAATATGCATGGAGGAGCATACTAAAACCAAAAACTCATCCCAACCGTGGTGGTTTGGGGCTGCTTTGCTGCCTCAGGGCCTGGGCGGTTATGCAATGACTGAGGAAAGGATGAATTCTACAGGAGAATATCGGTGTAACGGTATGTAATCCGATTTTCCAAAGACTTTGAGCCGTGTAGCATGAAAATGACCTAAACACAAAAGCAAATCTACAACAGAATGGTTTCAACAGAAAACAATTTGCATCTTGGAATGGTCAAGTTCAGACCTCAACCCTATTGAAATGAAGCAAGTCATTCATGTAAGAAATCCCAAAAATATAAATGAACGGAAACAATTCTGTAAGGGGGGATAGTCTAAAATACCCCCTAACCACTGTGCAGACCTGATCAGCAACTACAGAAAACGTTTGCTTGAGCTTATTGTGGTTAAAGGTTTCACCAGTAACTTATAATCATACCTCACATGCCTTTGTCCAGACTGTGCTGTTTTTGTGTTTTATTAGTAAAATCCAGAGCTGGTCCTGACCTCCCTGGGGCCTTACGCAAAATTCTCCTAAGGAGCCCTCCTTCCTAACCAGTGTAAACCATTTGCGAGGGGGGAGGCGGGGCCCTTGCGTAACTTGCGTAGTGAGTCACACTGTTTATCATGCATGCTAACGCGACGATATGACAGATCTTTAAGGCGTGAAAACTCACCAGTGCATAGGCGGAAATCCCAGGGGGGACGGGGGACACACGATCCCCCCATCCTGTGATTGGTATGGGGGGGGGGGGGGGGGGGGGGGGGGGGGGGGGGGGGGGGGGGGGGGGGGGGGG
>JAOYSI010010079.1:221-10552 GCA_025775065.1 Hiodon alosoides
CGTGGCTGTATGTGTATACAGTAACTAAGCTGAGCCGTGCGCTGTCTAGGTAAAAGATTCAGGGACGTGGCTGTATGTGTATACAGTAACTAAGCTGAGCCGTGCGCTGTCTAGGTAAAAGATTCAGGGACGTGGCTGTATGACTCAAGTCTCATTGCCCTCTCTGGGTGCAGATCACAGCCAGTGGATGGGGGGAAAAGCCTACTGACATCCCTTTGGGTGATATGGAGAAATACCGGGATCAGCAAGACTCCACAGTGGATTCAGCCCAACAGGCACAGAGCGGAAGACCTACAGTCATGTGACCCGAGTTTGAGTCATCGCTGACATCACCCATCCCTGACTGATACAGATCCCCGAGCTGAGCTGGTGGTTCAAACCGATTTAAAATGAAACATACCGTACTTTAACTGGCCGTACTTAAGCGTTAAAATCCGGGTGCCCTTCCTCCATGTTTTTACGTGCCCCTTTCTTGCGGGACGGGTGGTTGGGGCGGGAGCACAGTGTCCCGTTGCGATAGGGAAGCAGCGGTCTTGTTGCCACAGCTGCTGCAGCCCCAGACCTGCCAAGCAGGCAGACCCTGTGGCCAGCTGGAGCTAATCTGCAGCGAGGGTTTATCATGGTTCTCCAGCCCGGTCCTGAAGTGCAGATAACGACCCAAGCGTCAGGCGCGCGTGTGGGCGGCTCTGTATCTGACAATACACCGTAGCACTAACTGCGCTGCGTGAGAAGGGACACTTTGGACTGGGTTAGGGTTGTGTTTTTTCCTTCTTCACTTTTAAATGTTAACACTGCTTCCCAGCGTTTGGTGGGTACCGTCTGCTCACACGGTTATCAACACAAGGATGATCGCGTTCTCCTAACTCCATACACACAGAGAGACGCGTGTTGCCACACTCCTAACGGAGGTGGGCGCGGACCTGACCATGTCAAACTCACAACCAGGCAGGTACTCAGGAAATATGTTTGATGATCTGGGATCAGGGTTTTGAAAGGTAAAATATGGGTGCCATGGGAATAATTGCATTTCTGGGGAATCGCTGGGTGCGTAGAATGTCTTCATACCCGAGATTAATGTATGTTATACATGAAAGGCAAATTTTTAAAATTCTTTTCCAATAAAATAAATATTACGCAAAAATGTTTTGCATATGCATTGTAATATAGTGTAATGCTGCAATGGCATAGGTACTATTGGATAACTTGATACCTTTATTTTTCTTTTATATATTTTATCCCGTATAGTTTTTGATGTTTTTCTATTATTGTATTATGGCCCACTTATTTTTTGTTTGTTTTTTTACGTAAAAACTGGCGCCTGCTCATACAAGGTTTATTGCTTTACGTCGACAGTGACAGACGGAGTATGCGCGCCTGTGCAAACCAAGCAGAGCACAGTCGTGTTGCTATATTAAACACCGAGACATTTATTTTTCAGCCCTGGAAACGCCGTCGGCTACTGTGTGATTAAGCAGGCGGCCCACGCCCCCGGACGGAGGGGGATGTTGACGTCAGCCGGCGACCTGAATTACCATACTTTTACTCTACACATGCTCAAAACATCTTATGTATATATAAGTACGTGAATGATAAGATAACATATGTAAAGATACAAAATACTTAGTTTTCATCCAAATGTCGGGATACACTTTACACACGTTTAACTATTGCCGCGGGTTTTGTTATTTAATGTTACAATATCCGTTATTTTCCCAACCTACTTCCATTTCGAACTAATAGATCTACACTTTCACCATGGGAAAACACCTGATTTAAACACCACGGCACCAGCCCGCACACAACATCAACTTCACCAAGTATCTCCAGAACCGGTGCTCCAATAGCCTTCGTCTGAGGGCGGGGAAAGGTGGTCCCCCACTGTGATGTAGGCAAAATAGGAGGGGGGTCCTCTTGTCATTATTTTTTTCGAGAAAGGAAGGCCGTGTGTGACAGAGCCGCATAATCCTTCAAAATGGAAATTACGGTAAATTAACACAAACTGGAATTGGGGTCAGCACTGGTGGAAACTCTCAGGTAAACAACACCGTGTATCAACTAATTTTCTCGGTTAGAGCTGCTGTTCGAACAAAGCCTTGTCATTTTAATATATATATATACAAAGTATATGTTTGATAACAATATGGATCAACGGCACACTGCTATGCTTTGTTAATACGAATAATTAGCTACGTACCAGAAGAAACATAGATAGCACGATGTTATTAGCACTTCACATGAGTTAGCCATTCAGTAATTCCTGCATATTTGACTCAAGTTCCGACGTAACTCGTTTATTTTTCTCTCTTTTACGCGGATAGGTCCGATTTAATCGTACGGAGCGACGGATGGCGTGCGTGCGGGTTTAACGAGGCTTCTGAATGAAGGAGAGCTCTGCGGTATAAGCGTTAGCCTTGAACCGTCAGCGCCCTGGGGCGATTTCCCTGTAATCGCCTGTGGGTTGTCAGTAGCACCAATCACCTGGACAGAGCACAGGTTAAGCGATACGAGCTTTTATAACGAACGGGAGCGCGAGAAGCCACGTCAGACAATTGTGACAACCTCGGGAGGAGAGTGTAACACGCCTTTAACGGGGTTTACAGTTATTTATTTAGCAAAGGGCGCTTGTGGTAAACGTTTATATCGCAGCGATATCAATTATAAATGATTCGCTGTGTTACTGTACAGTCCACTGATCTGTGCTTTTGGGAGAGAGTCACAGCTAGAGCTTATTGCATTACTCTTGCCAACTGCCTGCTGCAGATTCCAATGTTTGCGCAAAAAGGCAGACCCCGCCTCTCTCCCATCTCTGACATCCAAGCAGGCTGAATCCGGGCAGTCGCATGTGCAACGATCCCCTTCACGTTAGATCCGCGTCGTGAGGCAGTGTCTCCTGGCGCTTGGCCCCGTGGAGACACGGCACTGCGGTAACATAGCTCTTCGCTCCCCTTGCCTCATGTTCAAGTCTCCGTTTGACCCGGGCTTTTTGGCAGTCCTAACTGCTGAGCTCAGGACGTTGAAGTGGGAGTGAACAATTGCTGATGTTTTCAATGCAGCGCGTTACGGTTTGCGCAGGCCCGTATTTCCGTGCTTCAGAGACACTATTAACATTACGGTAACGCAAACAAATTAATCGTATTTAATAAAATTCAAGGAGACACACTACACCATTTCGCTGGAATAAACATAGGCCTATATCGGCGCCAGTAACGACCCCACTGAGCAGACCACCGACTTCTATGTTGATGCTTCTATGACATTTCATGTGACCACTGTGTTTCAGGGAAGAATTTGTCGAAGGGAATAAACATGACCAGCCGGTCTTTAGTATAGCCAGAGTATGTTTCATTGCAGGGAACAGCAAAAAATAAATAAAAGTAAAACCTACCATAACTTTATGAACTTATTGAATGTATATGATCTAGCACTTTGAGTGCTGAAGACTTTGAACATCTCAGTTTGCATTCACCAGAAACTGGGCAGTGTCTGTAGGCTGTGGGTTAAATTTTACTGACCTTTCTCTCCGTCCCCACCTGCCGCCCCACGTTGCTGATGTCATGACTCGGCGATTTGTGTTGTCTTGGGCCGTCTCCGTGGTTGTGCCTGGTGAGTAAGTAAATACTTATTTTCTCTAGGCGTCGTTATAAATTGGGTGATGTAATGTAAAGGTCTGCTGTTTTTCGATAAGTTTGGTGTTAGAATGGCGATCGGAGTGTGCTTTCTGTCAGGCTCTGGTTGACCCTAAGACCCTGGTGTTCTTGGGTGCAAGGGGTGGAGTCAGAACCCACATTGGCTACTGCCAATGCTATGAACTCATTGCTATCAACCAATCAAACTGCTTCTCTTAGAGTGCAAGCTATTTTAATATCTTGGTTAATGTGCGTCATTCTCCCATACGTTTTATAATAACCTCAAGGCTTTGAGGCTCTGTTAGATCGTAAAGGTCAGCAGTATTAGGTGAAAACTGTTTTCTACCTCAGGCGTAAGACCCCGCACACAAGTTAGTCCTCCATCTCTGGATACAGGGAGAAATGTAAATATAGTCCTGGTGCAACTCCAACCTTTTTCCGTTCTAATTAAATCAGTGCTGGATGAGTCTGGTCCCAGGGAGCCTGTGTGGTTTCCGTTTAATTTGAGCTAATTAGCAGCTTAGCTGACGTCAGTGACGTTGTGTGAGAGATATGCCTTTGTGTTGCGTGTGTGTGAGTCTGAGTTTGTGTGGAACAGGGAAGTAAAATCGCACTGTAGGGACAGAAATCTCTATCTCCCCAGGACGTGCATGTCCTGGCAAACATCACCTTCCTGCAGTCATCTCTCACCACAACAACAGAACAGAATACATCCACACAGAAGTGAGCTGACAACCATATCCTCAGACGAGGTCTGCTGGACATGACTATGCTCGGACAAGGACCGCTGTAACTGTAACTGTAACGGTAACGGTAACGGTAACTGTAACTGTAACTGTAACTGGGGGAATCACAGAATTATGGCCCTTTTTCCATGTAAAACCTAAAACGGTGGGGTGGGGTGGGCTTCAGGTCAACAACCAGAAAGGGCCTGTAGAACACTACACAACACTACTCTACACTACACAGCACTACACAACAATACACAGCACTACACAACACAACAGGTAACCCATGTGTGCCATTTATCTGTTTCAGTTTGTAGCATATTTAAACTATGGGAAAAATATCAATCAAGTTTTTGTTTTTGTTGTCTGCCCCTGGATTTGATGTTCTAGCTGTTTGACTGGCCACCGGATGGCAGTAGAGACTCGTATTTAGGAAATGGGGGAACGGGTGGTGCTTGACTCCAGATGGGGATTAACTGGGGACATGTGACATGGAAACAGGAGTGGTGGAACAGGTACCAGAGGAAGTCCAGGGGAGAGCAATTCCTGCTGAAAAAACTAAACTAAACTAAACAAGAGTAAGCGGACTCGTCCAGCCATTAGGGACATTTTGAAAGGCAACGTTTCCGTGTGAGGGTCCAGATTCTCTGGACCAAATTGACGGAGAACATTGTAAACCAATGGGATGCGGTGCAGAGTTACTAAAAAAGGGATACACCGGAGATTAATTCCGCAGATGAGCTCAGATGAAAGAAAGATGAATTATTGATGCGGCTGGGATGATTTAAATTTGACAACACAATTCCACTGCAACTATGCACGCATCAAACACACACATACACACCAGTGTTTCTAAATGGTTGTAAAAGATGGTTAGGGTTTCAATGTTTCCTCATCCGTCTGTTATTTAAATGAGCTTTGATTCGATGTTGATTTAGAACGGTTACGTTTTCTGTCCTTGTATCGGAATCGTCTTTATTTAATAATAAACATATAGCAGCCTATTACGTAAGCGTCTGAGTTATGAATTAATCATTTAAATGTAGGCTTCTCAAAAGCAAAATGGTCTGTGTATGTCTATATCCGTTGTCCCATTGTATGTGTACAGTCGGTTCTTTATTGTTACTGTTGCCGACATTTGTCAGCATAATTTACATCTATATGAATACATTTTTTAAATACTTATGGTCTAGCCGCTACAACCTTGCCGCTTCCCATCGAACACCGACACAATTTGTTATTGGACGAGACGAGCGAGCGGACTGCTCCCATTGGACGGGCCCTAAAAAATATATCCTTATTAAATTTGTAGCTCCACCTTTTCACTAGAACCCTAACACCAGATTTATAAGACAGAAAGATAAAACGCGCAATTGTTTGAAACCGTTTTAGCCAGTATATATATACATATATATGTAATATTGGTTATAAATATCTTTATGTAAAGAATCTTTCGTCCTTAGCGCAACGATTTTAAGGAAGCAAGGTAGGTACAGCGCAAAGCCTTGTGCCTCATCGATTTATAATGTAATGTGATGAGTTGATGGCAAGCGAATCTGTGTTGACTATTTTTTTCTACGTTCGGCGCCATTTTCGGAGACGGAGCATTTAAATACCCAATAGTCAGTTAATCTTGCGAATGGTTGGAACAGACTTAACATCGTATTAGATCCTCGCATAATATTTTTTTAGAAAACATATTTCTCAATAAACGAGTAGGTGCGTTTTAATGTATTCGTGGTGATTGGAGAGGTGACGTGGTAACGCTCACGAGTCAGCAATACAGATTTGTCAGAAAATGTAAACGCTACCGATGTATATTGTGACCAGACAGGGGTTACCTGAAAAATATCGTTACCGCTATTTTAGCTTACCCATGTTTACAATCTGAAAGAAAATCGTAAATATACCCAGAAAAAATTCGAGTGTTTAGATAAACGAGATAAACCCGATAGTGCATTGTTAAAACGGTTCTTCTGTGCAAACCGTTTTATTTGTCCTTAATTGTAAATCTAATTCTCAGTTTTAAACGATACATTTAATTTAATTCATTCTGTAGCGACTCATTAGTATATTGGGAATTCTTAAGCATCTACATTTCAGAACGCGAGAGGAATGTCGTTTGATTTTTGTTTACCGATTTGTTCTCACCTGTCAGCTCCCGATTTGACTATCGAGTTGTGCCAGCGTACAAAGCCCGCCGCTTCTGCTGGGGCGGCCGTCTCGTGGCTTTGTTTTGGGTATGCACGCGCGGAGGCTGTAGCCTGGCTAAGGGGACCCTGTTGCGGAACAAGTGAATGAATGAATGAATGAATGAATGAATGAAGTTATTTTAATCGGATTGTAATTATTGGAGCATTCTGGGTTTTTTGTGTGTGTAAATGTTCGGTTTATCTGCGTTAGTGTTTTAGAACTTTTTTTTTTTTTTTTTAAAGCTTGGCAGTCTTAGGATATACCAGGAACTGTGCCCAGAATTGTGACGCCTAGTACGAAGATGCATAACATTGTTATCAAGTTTGTCAAGTGTTTTGAAATGAGAAATTTTCAACAAAAAGTATTTAATGTTTCACAACATATTAAGCTGCACAGTCATCAAAACTGTCCTAAATTTGGTCCCTAAATACACAACTGAGTTACCACTAAATAAAACATCCAAACTCCATTCCTTCCGTGACTAACAATTTGTATAAGTAAAGAACGAAAATAAGTTCTGGAGACAAGAATTTTCCACGGTTTCCAGCTATGGTCGTGAAGCTCCCCTGTGTAAGCAGGCTTTGTATGCCAGCCAAGTAACTAATTAAAGTGCTGATTATTTAGGTTGTATGGCTATTTAAGCAGAGATGGAAAATCTTGCAAACCCCTTTTCACTGTGAAGCGCTGCGTGCACAGTGAGCCCCAGCTGATTTGATCTTGTTATTACGTCATTGCCCTAATAGAACCAATTTAGTCCTTTCTCCCAGTACTTAGCATAACCTACAAATAAACCTATTCTGGATTTGGAGTGTAGTACAGGGGTTTCCCCAATTCGGCTCCAGGAGCGCCCTCTTGTGTGCAGGTTTATATCCCAGTCTAAGTAATTACGTGCTAGATTTAACCTATTATTGGACAAATGTAGTCTTCTCTCACTTACATTGCGGTTGGAGGCTTTTCAAAGAGAGATGTAACGCCTTCTGGATAGGGGATTGGGAACCCATGTTCTAAAGTAGAGGTGGTGCCCTGAAGCACCCTGACACCGTTATAGGCTGAGTTTTGTGTCTGAAGACACTGCGGTCTTTGAGGATGTGTACTGTCGACTCATAACTTTTAATGGGTCCTTTATTCAGCTTTAATGTTTGGAAGTCTGTCTGTACAGTGTACACCAGAGGAATCAAAGACCAGTCCGCGCAGCTGATGGGTTTCATTGCTAGTTAAAGCATGCTATTTTATGCCCAAGTATGTTGGTGTGTTTGCAGGACAGGTCTCTGCGTCTGATTAGTGTTGGGCACACAATGAGCAAGGATTTTCTCCACTGGGCAAGTGTGACGTCATGGGCCAAATGATGACCACTATCCATCTGTACTCTCCTCACATCAGGAAGGACTGGGCTCTAATCTCACCCTTCCCTTTTAATCCCACCACCAGATTATTTATAAAGCCGCTTTCCACCTCTAAAATTGCTTTCAGCACCCAGTTACAAGAGAGGAAACATTTTGGAAATTAAATTTTCCTCTCTGGTCATGCAACGACGTTTGCAGCAGTTTCACAGGGGTCCGCAGCACAGAGACGCTGGAGCGGGTTTGGAACGAGGGGTGGGTTGTGGTTTTGGGGCAGGTGGAAACGGGGGGGCTGGGCCATATTTATCAAAGAATAAGATCGCTGAGGTGTGGTTTTCAAGGCCTCCCTGTCTGCTCGAGTGTAGCTCTGAGGGCTTCTTCTCAGCTTCCCTTGTCTTCAATATGTTTCCCTTCCCCTGGGCCGGTCGTTTGCAGTCTATTTATGACACGAATCGACTCTGGAAGGTGTCCTTCTGACTGGGCTCTGTTCTAGACCAGTTTGTATGAGGGCTGCTTGTTTCTCAGTATTTGGATGGTACCATAGAAGCAGGCAGCCAACATCTCAACCAACACCCCTCTATGCTCAACATGGGGTGATTGAAGTTGTTCCCATACTCCCATATTTGGATAAAGGCTTCGTATGTTACTGTTAATTGTTTTAAAAATAGTCTTGTGTGAGGTTTGCAAAACCCACACTTATGTCTCAGTAGGGTTATTATAAAAGAACTGAGATAAGTTGAGGAATACAGTACCCCTTAGGAGAACACAGTGGTATGAGCGCTGAGTTAGATTGCAGTTCGTACATCATCTTACTCGGGCTAAGCCATTATCCCCTGGGTTGGGTGGGTTGCTGGTTGGTGGGGGGATTAAAAATGGCTCTCTAGTATCTGTGCTGGATATGAACAGTTGACATCACAAGGGGGGGCGGAGTTTCAAACACAGCATTGATGCTCATTACCATTGGCAGAGATTCTGTGAACCTCAGTCTCCTGAGTGTTTGTAACTGTGCGTGTGCGTATATGTGGGTTTGTGCATGTCTGTGTTTGTGATTGTCTCGTGTATGCAGTGACTACGCAGGTTGAGGAACTGTGTCCGTGGTATTACAGGGGCGAGTTTACTGACTGGGTATTTACATCTGGAGCATAGGGTAGACATCCAACGTCAACACTGATCTGAAATCTGAAAGCACATTTGACCCGGGGGCACTGGACCTTTCTCATGGTACTTGGTTTAATTTCCCCTGGCTCCTACAGAGGTGGAGGTAAAAATGCTAGCCCTTCAAGCCCACTTGGCATGAGGAGATTCCTCATAGAAGCCATGATGATGGTAGAACTTGAGTGACCCTCAGAGGGTTCACCATGCTGAAACGCCACAGTGGACCCTCTCATTAGGCACACGAAACCGGGAAGTCGTACAGCAGTAGGTTAAAAGTGTTGTGATACCTACACTCCCATATGTTATATGGTTATCGCTCTGCGTGTTTAAGGGTGAGGACAGTAGGTATGCTAAACTGAACACTGTTTTGTACTGCTACTGTGCTAGAAATGTCTGACATTTGGCCATGTCCCTTGGACAACTGAACCCCCCTGTTTGGCTGGTCCTTTGTCTGACCCCCTACCCCCCCCCCGCCTACAGACATGACGACAGACGAGGTATCGAGCCAGCAGAAGAAGCCCAGTGACCAGGTGTCAGAGCAGGTGTCCGAGCGAGCCCAGACCCGGGCCCCCGAGTCGTCAGCACCCCAGAGGAGCCCGTCCCCAGAGGAGCCGCAGCTGAGGCCCCGCACACGAACCTCTGCAGGCCGCGGCCTCTCCCGCCTCTTCTCCTCCTTCCTGAAGCGCCGCTCGCAGTGCTCAGAGGAGGAGCAGGAGAGACAGGGCAGGGAGGGAGGGCAGGAGGAGCCCAAGGCCCCCATAGCAGACCCCGAACCCGAGCTCAGAATTGAGGAAGACCCTGCCCTAGACCTTCGCTCACTCAGCAGCACAGAGACACAGGTGATGCAGGTGATGAAGGGCCCCTGTTTGGCTAGCGATGGACCCCTGTTTGGCTAGTGAAGGGCCCCTGTTTGGCTAGTGAAGGGCCCCTGTTTGGCTAGCGATGAGCCCCCGTTTAGCTAGAGAAGGGCACTTGAGTGAAAGGCACTTTTTGTGAAGCTTGGGGGGAGTTGGCCCACACCAGTTTGTTATATACACTATATGGACAAACATTACACATCACACCTACACATCACACCTACACATTACACATCACACCTACACATTACACATCACACCTACACATTACACATCACACCTACACATTACACCTACAGGAGCTTTTATGTCATCCCATTCTAAATCCATAGGCATTAATATCTAGTTGGTATATCTTTGCAGCTATAACAGCTTCCACTCTTCTGGGAAGGCTTTCTACAAGATTTTGGAGTGTGTCTGTTGGAACTTTTG
>JAOYSI010010080.1:0-10552 GCA_025775065.1 Hiodon alosoides
TGTGTGTGTGTGTGTGTGTGTGTGTGTGTGTGTGTGTGTGTGTGTGTGTGTGTGTGTGTGTGTGTGTGTGTGTTGAATGTACCCAGGGGAAATAAGTTTTTCAAGTTTTTTGGCGCTGGTCTCCTCTGACGGACAGTTCTCAGGGCTCGGTCCACTTCAGACGGAGGACTCTCTTCTTCCTGGTACGCCTCGGCAGGGCTGGTGTTTTGCTTCCCCTGTCTGACAGCTGTTGCTGCTTCCTGTTGTCTTTGTGATGGCTGCGCGCCGCACTTAGATCACTGAGCGAGCCGCCGCCGCCGCCGCCGCCGCCAAGTACGCACACGGTCAACGCCTGCCCCAGCCCCAGAATAAGCAATTAAAAGAAGGCCCTTTTGATGTCCCTCTCCGGGAGCGATGCGGCGACATCAGGCCATTGTTTCCGCAGATGTTTCAGTGTGCTTTTAATATTTCACTTCCTCTGTGTTGGAATATTTATAGCGGAGGCCATTGTTTAGTAAATGTGTGGCTTCTCGTGATTGCTCTTGCCGTTTAAACGCGGCCCTCCGTTTATACCAGCCTGCCAGCAATTCCCTCGGGTCCCTGGGAATAGCTTGGCTCGAGGTTTACGAGAAAAAACGGAATTGAGAACGCATGCACAAAGCGCCCCGCCCGGGACTAGGGCATGGAAACTAGGAGAGGAAGCGCGCCGGGGCGGCTTTGAATCGATTACGCTGTGAAGGTAAACCGGACAAGACCTCCCCCTTCCTCGCAGGCCGTCCTCTCGACACCGTTAGCGCCGCCCCGCTCCCTTTCCCGAGATTATTAGTGCTTATGAGCGCCTCGCGCAGGTGGACCCCGGGAAAGGACAGAGCTCCAGCAGAGCGCCCCCGCTAATCCGCCGCGCCGCGCCGTGCCTCGCCGCTCTTCACAGTCATTTGGAGCATTCAGCAGGCGTCCTTCAGACTGCGCCCCCGAGGTGACTGATGAAAAAGGGCTGCTAAAAGATGTCTCCTCCTCTCCCCTCTCCGCCTGTCTCAGGACGCTCGCCGCGTTGCCGCTTAACGGAATGAAATATGAAGCGGTCGCGCTCCAGAGTCAGTTCCCCGAATCTCCGAGTTCCCACCGGACATGAGCTCTACCCACCCTCCTCCACTCGCCCCCCCCAAGCCATCCATAAGCTTTCTTGCCATGCTAACCGAAGGTTCCATAGAGGTGGTGTATCTGGGCCCGTTGTTCTGGTCTTTTTCTCTAAATAATTATCTTTCCTCGTTCCCCTGGTATTCGGAGGGGTCACGAAGCTGTTCAGAATGGGTTGTTGTGGCCGGTGATCCTCGAAGGCGGGCCAGGTTAGAGAACTGGCGCGCCTGGGATTCAGGGCAGGTGAGCAGGAGCTGTGAGGGTCGACGGTAACGGGTAGCAGCTAGACCAAACTTTTGTTCTTTGCGGTGACTTGCATTGAGTGGTCAAAAGAGGTTTCTGGTTGAAGTGGAGCTTGCTGCTGACCGGTTCTGTTGAATACACATTCACAGATTTATCTTTAGTTAGCGGTCTTTAGTTAGCGGTCTTTAGTTAGCAGTTTTTGGTTAGTGAGTATGGCCACTGCTCATCTTATTTTCTTCTTTTTTTTGATAAAAAGTTTTCCTGGGGGTTACACATTACTAGTAATGTGAAAAAAATATTAAATATATAAAGGCTGTTTCTAAATTTTTTTTAAAAGCACAAGCGAGTCCAAGTTCCCATCAGCCATCAGTATCACAGCAGCACTCTGGTACACCTGTATCACAAAGACTCGGCATGTCAAGTGGGGGAAAGGCAAGGCTAATTCAACACGAATTCCCTCAGAAGTGACACTTCTTCAACTATTTAGCGCTTCTCCCATTGATAACAATGGCTGTAAATGGGATGATGAAACCACATGAAACAGCATGTCCTTACAGAAGTAGATATGCATTCAAAAACAAAATCAAGATGGGGTGGGGGGTGGGGTGGGGTGTCGGGTAGAACCATTCTACAAAATGCAGGAACCGATAACCGCCTTAATTACTATGCATTTCAGAATGATGCAAGTCTCAGTAATTTTTGGTCAAATTTGTGCACTGTAGAGCCTTGTAACATGGCATGAATTATTTTTCTTTTTTTTCCTTCAAAGAAATTCGTTTGTTTCAAATAACGAAAGGAGACGAGAGTGAAATGATGTGAAAGGGACCTTGGAGGCGAACACAGGTGTTGGTGAAAGACAGGAATTCTTGGCTTTGTGTTTGGGTTGGCGCACGGATGCAGCGTTTTGATTCGTGTGTGTGTGTGTGTGTGTGTGTGTGTGTGTGTGCGTGTGTTCTCTAAAAGTAGGATCTGAGTTTGTTCCACGGCATTCCGACAGAAAGCTGCGTTGTGTGTCTGTAATCAGCTTACCTGGGCCACTAGCCCAGGGACGAGTTGCGGTTCCTGTCGGCAGTCAGCGACATAGCGCTATACTTTGCTGCCAGGGTTGAAGGATCTATCTATCTCTGTGTGTGCCTATGTGCATTTGTCTTTGTGACAAACTGATGGCGTAGTGTCTCAATTCATTCCCTGAACGAGAAATGACAGATTTGAGCTAGTGTCTATCAACAGGAGTTTAAACCCAGACAGGAAGCCCCTTGTGAACTACAACTTATTTTGTTATATAATGCTAAGATAATAAACCCCACACTAACCCAACCAAACAGTCACCAGAAACACTGCCTCCAAACCCTCCTTTTAGACAGCTCTGCTTCCTCTTTTGAAATCTTGAATGTTGTCTCATTAAGGGAACCACGCTCAGGTATGTCTCAGTCCTTTGCTGTGGGTGTGGTCCCACGGGCCGCCTTGTCCATCTGGGCTGCCCTAGGTGTGTTCCAAGGGCTGCCTGAGGGCGGGTCTCCGAGATTGCATGTCACATACTGGTCAGGTTAGCGTCTGTCATTTTCATTGTTTTCATAAGCACACATATCCATAGCCCTATTATACGTTGAACAAACTGGAAACCGGCCGTCGCACCAATCAGGAATTGCCTTACGTGCGATAACCACTGTTTAGAGCTGACAACTGTCTCTGCGCGTCTTACAGCGTATAAGACGGAGGTTGTGAACGGGAATGGCTGTAACGTCACTGAAGAGAGGTGTATCGTAACAGGGGATTCCGTGGGGGAGGTCAGCTAGAAGGCAGAGCGGAGCGGCTGTCAGTGAAACTTCTCCCCGTGGCAGAACGTGTCGGCTTGGAAAGGGCTCTATGTTGTGCAGACTCCTCTCTATGGCGTTAAGACACTCCTTCAAAGGACGTCTTCTCGCACAGGTCCAGCTTTCTCCGTTTCTAACCCCAACAATATGGTGTTCCGTACGTAATGCAGCTAAACTGGAAGAGAAGTTGTATGAACTAGCAAGGTGACATGACTTTTGGAGTCACTAAGGCAGGGCATCCAACCGGAGGACAGTACATTCGCTGGGGGGGGGGGGGGGTGGCGTGCGGCCAACATTCCCCCAAAAAATAAAGTAATGGAGACCAACATCCCTGAAGTGCGTTGATTCATTGGCAGTAACGCTGTCCTTCAGAAGGGACTCCAGTCTCTAAAGGTTGTGATTCAGGATTACAGGAGTGCGGTTGTCAACGCTTCCGTGTGGACCGGTTTCCGTAGCCAAGGGCAGGGAGTCTGGCTGATGTAGCGCTCCTCAGCCCCGCGAGACCCAGCGGCTACATACCCTCACCGAAACTGTGAACAGTTAACTGGCGAGATCCCTGGGCAAATATAAACGCCAAAGGCCTTAACCTTTTCTGACAAATTATTTTTAGGTTTCAACTACTGTCCAAATTTGAAAAAAAAGAGTTTTCGCTTCTTCTTTTTTTTTTTTTTTTTTTAATAACCTTGATATTAGTTTTTTTTCTGAGGACATTATTTAAATATCCGTTTTTTCCTGGTTGCAGCAGCGACCGTAACGATGTGTTCAGTCAGGACGCCTTGAGGATGCCCCTTACTGTGTTGTGTGATGAGTCACCGCACCGAGAGTTGCACAACCTCAGACGGGTCTCCTCCTGCTATGACCCACAACGTGCGCTCAGAAACGGAAACCCTGGGCGATGGCTGCGCGAAGTTTGCGGTTTCTGCCACCCGATAAGCTAAATGTGAAGTCGCTCAGGACTGAGGTGCTCCAAGCAAACAGTAACACTGCAGTGGCACATGTTAAGAGAGGGTCAACCGGGCTGGGGTGGAGGAAATCGGCCAGGCTTCTCTTAGCTCATTAGCTGACGAGTGTCTTCTGTTGGCCCGCCGAACGCCTGCGGACTGGTGCCTTTCCTCCGATCTGCGCTAAACTTCCTGCGCGGGCTGTGTTGCTTTGACACGTTTGCCTCCAAAGAGGAATTCTTACAGTTTATGAGGTTACCACCTTAACCTTGAGAAACACATAAGGTGACAAGGCTTGTATGTAAGTGTGACTTCAGCGGTTTGGCGTTGCGCTGACTATGTGCAGGAGTGGCCATCTACCACAGGCTGTCTTAATCACGGCACGTTCTCTGTGACATGGAGCATAGCTGCTGCTGGGCGGGTCATCGGAGAATGACATAACATCAGCTCGCCATGTCCGCCTACCTCATAGGCATTGCAGACTTCCCATTTAACTCATCTAAAAAATATGGTGCGACAGTTTAGAGTCAGTCAGTTATGATCATTGATTTAGCAAGCATCGAACCTCTAAGGAAATGGTCCCGGGCACCTGCCTTCACATTCAGTTGGTTAGCTGAGCTCGCAGTTCAGCCTCCTGCGGCTGACCTTGTCTCGTGATTGGCTGTCTGAGCCGCCCTTTCTTCTGGCGACACAGCGGTCGGCCTGCTGTTGCCCTCTGAAAGATTGGTTGCGGGTGTGAGCCACGGCTGATTGGCTGGAGGTCGCTCCCCTACCGTGCGGAGGTGTGGGCGGCAGCTGCCACAGCAGGACCAACCATTTGAAGTGAAAATGGTTTGATAAATAATTAAGTTGTGGTAATAACCAGCTGCTTTTCCAGAGATGACGAGTACCCCTCGCCCCCCAACCCCATCCCGGGACATTCCGTCAGCTCAGGGAATGGCTTAACTGGACTGTTATTGTCACATTTCTTATTAACTACTAACCATGAGGTGTGAAGAATTGGTTTCTCTGGTTCCTCTTTGCAGAACACACCCGCTTCTCATGACTCATGAATTGTGGCTTGCAATCTCACTTGGCCGGTGGGCGGACGCCCAGGGGCGTATTAAGGTTCCATGTCTTGGTGGTATCGGCGGCTGGATTATTTATTTTATTTACAAAGCCCGGGTTTACAGACCGGACGCTTTTTTTCTTTCTCAGACTTGGCTGGAGATACTCCTGCTTTCCATCCGCTATTAAAATACAAGCTGTTTGTTTTTATGGCCCCAAGCCGTCTTCCGCTCTGCGCCTCATCACAATTTCAAATCTGCTCCCAGATCTGTTCACGCGATCAGAATGGAGCCCAAACGAAGGCTTCTGTGTGAAGTTTTATTCAGGCAGATTGTGAGTGATGCAAGGAGGCCGAGATTGTGTTCAGTTAGCCCGTACGCTTTCTCTTTTGCTTTAGGATGAAGGACGGCGACTTATAGATTTATGTCTGTGTTTGTTGCCTCCATGCATTTGCGTAAACACACAAATATGCCTACAGGGTGGCCTGAAAGTTGCCATATAATTCCCATAACGTTTTAGTCCGCCCTTTCAGTTTCAGCATTTTATTATTTCCGGTAATGTTTTTACACTCGTCCGTTGATCGGTTCTCTGCCGTTATCACCCACCTTACAGAGGGGAAAGCAATTCAACGGATACCACGTTGCTTCTGTAAACCCGCTTTAGACCGATCCTGTAAATAAATAGGCTAATCGCAGACAAGCACACCTCGGTAGCATGGTTTGTGCTTAGCTTGTAGTTTATCACACCCCATAAAAGCCACATTGTTCTGCAAAGGGTAGCTGGCTTTAGTTTCCACAGAACACACCTGTCACAGGCAGTGACCGAGCAGTGCTATGAATGCATGAAAGGGGAGTTTCTATGGAAGCCGCGGGTCTCCAGGCGTTCTTCGTCTATGGAAGCCTCGGGTCTTCGCGTTTTCTGCGTGACTGTCGATGGAAGCCACGGGTCTTGGCGTGCTCTGCGTCTATGGAAGCTACTGGTTTTCGCGTGCTCTGCGTGACTGTCTATGGAAGCCAATGGTTTTCACGTGCTCTGCGTGACTGTCTATGGAAGCCACTGGTTTCCGCGTGCTCTGCATGACTGTCTATGGAAGCCACAGGTTTTCGCATGCTCTGCGTGATTGTTGATGGAAGCCACAGGTTTTCGCATGCTCTGCGTGATTGTCGATGGAAGCCACTGGTTTTCGCATGCTCTGCGTGATTGTCTATGGAAGCCACTGGTTTTCGTGTGCTCTGCGTGACTGTGTATGGAAGCCACTGGTTTTCGCGTGCTCTGCGTGACTGTCTATGGAAGCCACAGGTTTTCGCATGCCCTGCGTGACTGTCGATGGAAGCCGTTGGGTCGAGAACCTTCCCTTCCCTTTCTGTGAGACAAGCGTACGCCGGCCGTTGTTCATGGCGGTGTGGCCATCTTCCTGCTTTACATCTGAGTGGAGTTGGATTGGAGTTGGCCGAGCAGCGGAGGGACGCAGTGAGCCATCTCCCACGGACGCGGGGGTTTCCCAGGGTTCCTGGGATAAAGGTGCCGGTGTTCCACTCACTCAGTCCCTCAGAGCTCGCTCACTTCCCCGTCTTGAGTGGGCTTGTTCGTCCCGAGGAGCTGCGCTTTTGCACCCCACCCACCAGGATCCTCACCCTCACCCTCACCCTGGCCTTCCCCGGGTTCGCTGCACCTCAATCCCTTTGAGCATTTCTGGGGATGGGAAAATGAGTTTGATCCTGTCTTCGGCTGGCATCCACCCGGGGCTTTCCCTTCCACCCATTTCTCTTCGTCTGTCTCCAAGAGGCTCGCCGTCGGCCGTCAGGTTTGTGCGGAGTGGTTTTTTTCCTTCTTTTAGTCTTCCTCCATTAACCCCCCCCAGTCGTGCGCGTTTTCCCAGCCCTTTATAAAACCCACAATCCACCCCCAACCTCGCACAGCTCTCCTCCCAGCCTCCTTCCCTGTTATTCCCTGCCATGCTTCTGCGCTACCTCCCCTCCACCTCCGTCCGCCCGGCCGGCCGGCCGCCCGCTCCTCGGCGGGTCCCCGGAGTGAGCGGTGGAGCCTTGAGCCCGTGAAGAAGATCCCTGCAGAAGATCCCCCGTCTGGGCATCAGACGATGCGCTCGGCACTTTTGTGCTTCAGATGTTCAATCAAAATGCTAATGGTTCCCGCGACGTGGGGGCTGATATTATTGTAACACTAATTGACGATAAGAGGAAGATGGGACCGCAGATACCGCCGGCTTACTCCGTGCGCCTGGCCCGCATTCAATTATTTTTAATTACATTAGCGGTAATAAAAGGGAACAAATAGCTTAATGATGACTGCCTCTCTGGCGTCAGCCACACGGGCCGTTCTGCCCCACTTCTGGTATTGTCTGCGCGTCAGTTTTTGCGCCTGAGCGCGCTATTGTAATCTTTTACCCCTGTCGATCATCTTCCCTTTTAATTCGAGTCTGTCAGTTTAATGTCTGCCTTATCAGATAATAGAGAAAAAGCACTGTTTTTTTTTTTTTGGGTATGATTTACAAGTGTTGACCCATTGCTGCTTTATTCAGCTCAGCTCTGAAATCGCACCAGAACAGCGGTGTGCTCTGGCTGTCAGAGAGAGAGAGAACCAGAGAATGATAGAGAATAAAATAAGAACTTCAGAAAAAAAAGAGAGGCCCATAAAGAGAGGGTAAGAAATAGAGTAAGTAACCAGAGGTTATTCTGACTAATCAGTCTTTCGGACCTCCACTGTTGGGATAACGTTCACTGGCTGTGGCGGCCGGCGGCGGCTGTCTTTTTGTGATCAGAGCTGTGGAGGCGAAGACTAGGAGGAGGCCAGACTGTTTTGTCGCAGTGATGGGCTCTTCCAATCCCAAGGCCTGCCGGGGTTGGCTCCGTTGACCAGGCCTCCGGAACCTTTCCAGACCAGTCTCTCTGCGTTGGGCTGCTTCCCTGAAACATGGGCCCAATACTCGGGACCCCATTCGACGATTTTTTTATTTCGTTCAGATGAAGACGGGAGTCGTCGGAAATTCTTCGGTAAAATCAGCCGAGCAGAAGTTTCCTTTGGAGGAGAAGAATGGGGGGGGGGGGGGAGACCCAGGAGGTTTAATAAGTCAGCAGTAAGCAACACCAGACAATGAAAGAATGGATTTGACACAGTGTTAATTTTCATGCTGGCTCTATTGAGTTCAGGTGCACAAGGTTAATGAGAACATATCCCGGGTTGATACTGGCTGCAGGAGAAGCTCCACGGAGTGGGGGGGGACGTCGATGGCAGGGAGAGATCAGACTTGAGATGGCGGACTGGGTGGGCAAAGGGAGAGAGGGAGAGCAGTGCAGAAAAGTGAGACTTCAGGGACCAGACCGGCAAGGTTAGGCATCAGTGGACGCTTGCGAGATTTGGGATCAGTGAGGTTTCTCAGTGTTTCTGACCACAGGACCTCCATTGGCTGGATTCTCGTTGGCTGGCAGTTCATTCTCGATACACCCACGATAATGTAGAGCGTGAAAACCCCAGCAGGGTTGCCATTTTCAAGAGACACGTGCTGGCACGTCTGGCTAAATAGTCTAAAATGATTTCATACGCAATCCCTAGGTTGCTGCCTACCTGATTTATTAAGTGGTCTGAACACGCGGTGCTGTCAGTGACTAAACAGCTTATTTTATGGAAAGGGGATGTGTGTCTAATTAAGTGGCCGTACGTTGTGTATCTATCCCAAGTCCGATGTGGGCCAGCCACGTGTTGGCGTGGCAGACTGAATAAACGGCTTCAGAACCAGAGCCACTTGGCCTCTTGCTCCCAATCCTTCTCCGTTCACCACGACAACGACGACGACGACCTGCCTTCGGGAGGAACCGGTGGGGATGGAAACGGAGAGCAGGGGAGTAACCCGAATTTTGAAATCCGCTGTGGTCCATTTTCCTCTCGCAGATTACCTTGGGGGGGCACAGAGAATGGGTTCTTTCAGCTTTAAGATTTCATTTCGGCCGGCTTTATCTCCAGAGAACAATGCCTGAGCAATCCACACCGATCTACGACACAAAGGCCAACAAATATACATTTACATATTCACAGATGTGTGTGTGAGTGGGGTGGGGTGGCGATCTAATAGGTAACAGGTCTTTCGGGAGTATGGGGTTAAGCAGGACCAAAACCCCATATGTTTTGATATGTCATAAATATGATGAAACTGAATGTTTTATGGGCCCCCCCTATCTTTAGCGAAATTAGATAATTGTTCGGGTTTGTTTCCAGTTTTTTCATTGGACCCTATTATGAGATGAACCTTTGGTGGAGTGACTTGCGGAAGTGACTACTGTAACGCATTAACCTCAGCTTTGACCACTAGGGGGATTGCATGGGCAGCATGTTTTCTCCGCGGTTTGGTGCGCGTATTGTGTACCCACTGTGGGGGTTTGACCACTTGACCACTTTGACCACTTTGACGACTAGGGGGATTGCATGGGCAGCATGTTTTCTCCGTGGTTTGGTGCGCGTATTGTGTACCCACTGTGGGGGTTTGCATTTGCAAACAGCTTCGTGTGGAGAGGTGTTCCTGAAGTTGGACTTGAGCACTTCAGCGGTGCCCGAGAGAAAGTTTCTTCCTGTAAACAGCTCCTGTAAAGAAAGCATGGCAAAATGGTGAAAAAAGTGTTCACACCCCAGACAGAAATGGGCACCCAGACGCCCTCCCGGAACGCGTGCTGGGCTGCCTTTTCATTGGCTGTTGAACTCATCCCACCTGTTGTACGTCTTCATTTATTAAGCACAACATTTAAACGAGTGAAGATCAAACTTCTCGGTCTATGTAAAGAAGACAGGACCTGACCTGGTGCGTAAGAGATTGTCTCCATCGTTTTTACTGTTTTAATGTTACTTTCGGTAACCCTCATGCCGTCAAGCATGCCCCACATATTCAGATTTCTGCCTCCATCCTCGCTAACCACAGGCCAATTTGTTGAAGATTGTGCTCTGGCTTTTAAATCTATACTGAAAATAAATTACAGCACTCTGTGCTAGGTTTATAAACTTGGTTTTTATTAAATATTTTACACTGTCAATTTAAGATACCAGAAGTATATATAAATCATAATCTGTGTCAAAGCGTATGTCGGGGAACGGTGAATATTTGAATTTATATATCTCGTTTTTCGAGTATAATTCCTTTTCTTTCTTTTTTTAACCGATGCCTTGAAAAATCAAAACAAATTGAAAGTGCGTAGGTACAAGATGTCTAGTAAAGTGTTTTTATAACGACTTATTTAGCCAGGTTGACAAACATGAGTGGGCCACCTAGCGCACACACACACACACACACACACACACACACACACACTCGCACACACACACTCTCTCTCACACACACACACACACACACACACACACACACACACACACACACACACACACACACAC
>JAOYSI010010081.1:0-10552 GCA_025775065.1 Hiodon alosoides
ACAATTTCATAGTCAGTAATGTTTGTTATGGTAACAGAAAATAGTGACGTGGAATGGGGAACTCAGCTCTGTTTGATTCATTATCAAAGATTTTTGAAAGGATACTCCAACACAATTTTCCTGAATCAATGTTCTGTAAAACCTTTTTGCTGAGAAGTCGTTTGATGTTTGATGCTTTTCACAGAGAGGGTTTCAGAAGAACAGCTGTTTCTGTGAACTTTAAAAGGAAATAAAAAATAAATAAATAGGAAGGTAAAATAATTCTGAAATAAATCCAAAATTGTTTTCCCCATTGACAATAGGCATTACTATAATGAGTAATACTGAAATGATTAGAATAATCAGTTGTTAATCCATAGCTTCGTAGTGGCTAAAACTGAATTTCCACCCATACATATTTCAGTTCTAAAATTTAAAATATCCAGCATGTTAAGAAGATTGATTCCAAATTAGTTTTACTAGTTTTACTAACAGGATCAGATTGCTAAATTGCTAAATAGTACAATACATTTTATGTTTTACATTTAAATAGTAGTTTAATTTAAGTGTGTAGTTCAACTGCTATCATAACTGGAAAGCAACATCTTATGATGTCATCAAACAGGATGTAAAAGCAGTTGTTGGAGTGGCAGCAGCCCAGAGTGAGCTGGAATTCAAACACAGGCAGGTGGTGTTTGTTCAAGCGAGTATTTCTTTTTAGCAGGACAATGGCCTGAAGCACCAGGCCAAATATACACGAGAGTGACTTAAGAATAACACGGTGAATGTTGTTGAGTAGCCAGTCAAGCAATGGTAAGACTGTACATAAGCGATCTCCTAACAACCTGAGAGGCATTGAAGACATCTCTAGAATAATGGGCAAACATTGCTTCAAGCCAATCTGCAAAGTTGTTAGAAACTTCTGAATTATTTGAAGATCATTTTTTTGAAGATTTGAAGGCCCAGTCTTGTAAATCTGTGATCGAGGCTGCTTTGATTAAGTTCAAAGTTTGAGTTTGATTTCTATAGTTTATGTTCCTTCTATCCTTCTATTGTTTACATTACTGTACATTGGACAGTATCTCCAATCTCCAATGTACAAAACACTGTTCCTCATCAGAAAACTGGGCACTCTGAGAAGACTGCACCAGGCCTTGATTCTCCCACCAGTCTCAACACAGAGAAACAATGTCATGGTGGTAAAAAGCACAATTTTCTTTTATTTTCTTAATTTCAAGACAATAGGCAAGTAAAATTACGTATATATAAAATAACGTATTCTCCAAGATTTTAATAAGTTCCGCCAGCACAAACACTGGCGCACATCATGTGACATATGGCCAGTAAGTACAGCCTTACTCAGTATACCCCATAGCAGACGCCAGGTAAGTATTTAGTGATTTACCAATTGTTTACACGGCAACAAGCAATTATAAATGGGTTAAGTTCTTACTCCTCCCCTCTCCTATAAGCAATACTTATTTATATATTTTTTTTAATCTCAGGATACCAACCACAAAAAATATATATATATATTTTAGGCTCTTTTCTTGACAGTTGCTTTTCCCAATGGATCCTTCGCTTGCATGCTAAAGAAGACACCCTATCAGTACACTTATGTACCAGCAAAGAAAAGGTCAACATCTAGAATTAAATGTAAATCACACATTTCCTTGCGTCCCCGAGAGTCCAAGTAATCAAGGGTTAAATTATATTTGTAACCTATATTTGTTGAAGCACAAATCCTTTACCCATCAGATAGATATAATGACCATGTCTAATTATGACCAAGCAGACGAGCGCTTGTGGCTGAGCTGCCTGGCTTGTATTATTGCGGACACATCTAGAGTATTTAAATTTAGAATTTTTGGTAATGGGCTTTGACACGTTTAATTTCCTCTGGGGGCAGCGCTCCAAAGCTAAATAATGCTACAAAGTCATCGAGGCAAAATGTTCAAATGTCATCCATTGAGAGTGTTGCTAATGGCACAAGGCTGGAGCTCCAAGAAACAATCGAAAGGTTCAGAGAAGCCAGGCCAGAGGAGTTTTGTTTCCCTGGCCTGCCTGCCTTCTTCCTACTCTAGAATTTTTGTATTTTTTTTGTATATTTTTTTGAATCAACATGTGCTTCTCGAAGTTCAGCAAAAATATAAATGAGATAATAAGACCTAACGTATCTGACATATGAATTATAATAATAATTAAAAATTTAAAAAACCTGTAAAGCTGGGTTTCATTTTGTTAAAAATACAAACGTAGCTACCTGACCACAATCCAACATAGATTAAGTTGAGATTCATTACGCAGAATTATGAAAATGATCACAAACTAGTATACAAATTATTGAAACATTTTGCTATTGCCAAACTAACTTCAAAAGAAGAGAAAAAAAAAAAAAACACATTCCTATACAAACATTTAATTTTATTTTTTATTGTTAATAACAGATACTAGATAAGAAACTACTGTATTACACTTGAAATCAGTTTACATATACTTATTAGCCATGGTATTTTTGTTTTTAATGTGTTGATTTTGATAACGATACCCATTGTAATGATTCATACTGAAATTGATCTTTTTTCTTTAGATTTGAAGGAGACATGCAGACACAGACACATGTCCTTAATGTCAACCCCGCTAATAAGTGTGAGAAGGTCAGGTGGCATTAGTGAAAGAAGCATGTTAGCATTTGTGCCGAGTGTCTCGAGCCAGACTAGTGAAGGCTTGGACAAGCAACCCCTTTCAAAGTGATGGATGGCTTTTTTCAAGCGTTCTGCTCTCTAGTTATGAGAAGGGTGACCTGGTCATTGGACAACTTTATGAAGCCATAAAAAATATGTCATTCCCCAGTATCTAATGCTATGCCGGCCATAGGGGAGGTAGAAAAAGAGAGCTACAATGGTAATAAGGCCCTTTCCCACAGCCCTAAACAGCTCTCCGAATGTCCTTCTCTACTTATTTGAAAATGCTGTAGTCCTGACAACAAATTTTATTAGATCCCTTTTATCTGCTTAATAGGGCACGTTTTAATCTATTGAATCTATAGCATATGTTCTTTGTTCAGGTATAATGTCTTAGTATATATACTGTGGAATACATATGGATATGCTCCACATATATTGCCACTAGACCTCTGAAAAATAATGCATATTCTCAAAGGTATTCTGGGTATAGCTCAGGGATCTTGTTTTGTATCAATATTTATAAAAGAGGTTGATCCAACGAGACCCTGTCATCGTGATGCCAGGGTCATTTCTCACCAAAAAAAACTAAACAATAAACAAAAGACTCGGAATCACTAAAACTGACTTCACCCAAAACAATAATAGTGACCGTCGAATCTTTTTTTTTTTTTTTGTGTCTGTCAACAGGAGGTCCCCTCTGTGGTCACCCAAACCATCACAGGCTGCTTCAATGAGGTACAAACATACGTAAAGTGCTGGAAGGGGCTACCATTTTCTCTGGCAACCTTGCCACATAAGAAGCAAACTGATATGAAGTGGAAAAACAACACTCATGAAAATGTGTTTATATGTCAAGATTATCGCAACTGCTTAATTTTGAAAACAACTGTAATATTCTGCTTAATTGTTGTCGTGGTCATAACAACATATCGGCGTTACATTTGGTTATGGTAAAAAATGCATTGCAGACTTTGGTTATGGCGAAATGAAAATTATTCAGTTCCCATAGTTTTTGCCCTGGATTCTGCAAGGTTGACATGGGCAATTAAACCAACTGCTATCTTGAATTAGTCACATGCCACGCACTGAAGATGTTTCCAATAAAGTATGACATAAATATGTGCGACATCATCACTGTCGTTCTTTCCACAAAGTTGAGCCTCAGTGTTCCACTAAGCTGAGTTGCATTAATATGAAAACCGTTTTGTTTAACAGAAGGCCTTGGTTTAGCAACACTCTGCTTGTAAATCTGTGGATGATGCACTTTTAACTTTAAGTGCTCTTATAAAAATGCTTAAGGTACACAGCATCTGTTTCTCTCACAGGCTGGTCAGGTGTAATGGGTTTTTAATTTTCTATTTTGGTTGTGTTGCATGGCGGTTTCATCTGACCCATGCCAGTTTTTGTAGTTCGGAACCCCATCCAGATGGTTCGGTTGATTGAATCCTAAGAAGGACGTTAGCAAGGTAACAGACAATGAAGTGAGCTGATGAAGCAATGCAGACCGGTGGTGTTTGCGTGCAAAGGCCGGCTTGCTCCTCTGTTTGCTCACTAGAATACTGGAGTTTTTCAATCCTGATGGGATCAAGTCTTTTGACTTGGAGAGTGCTAGAATCTTTGAGTCTTTCCAAAGATTTCGCATTGAAAAAGATACCTGGACTGCAAGCAGGATAGTTCATGGTATTGACCGTAGTGTGATTTATCTTGTGCTTCTGGTTCTCTGTTTTAACCCTATCCCAACCCTAACCCTAACGGTAACCCTAACCCTAACCCTAACTCTAACCCTAACCCTAACCCTAACCCTAACATGTACCCTAACCCTAACCCTAACCCAATCTCTGCTTAAGTTTGAAAAATGTGGCTTAGGGGCGTGGCTAATGATGTAACAGCTTGTTGTTAGAGGACTGTTTTATTCTATGGTCCCTGCATCACTATCAGCACATATTTGCATATGTTTTTTTTGTTTTTTTTTGTTATATGCATCCATTTTTTCCTGAATGTAAGCAGTTAGGCAATGCATTTTCTTAGACCATTTTCCATGTAATTACAGTGTTTTAATGCATACTTGTGTGCATAGAGTCACGTTTTATATTTTTATTTTTTTTATAATATGGAGTATTCTGAATCCGGTTCCCTCTGTATTTGCAACAGAAAGGTTTCAAAGATGCAGAAAACCCATAGGAAAAAAAAGGGCCAATTTATCTATCTAGGGAAATACTTCAGTACAGCTATTATAATACATTAGGAACCTAGAGGTTTCCTGAAGCTGTTACTTTAAAGGTATGATTACACATGAAAATAAGAGACAGATAAAAAGTGAATATAAGTGCATTTAACCATTACTCTGGTTTAATGCACTTTTAAAAACCATTATGGTGTTAATAGTAAAATTGCCAGATCATTTGCATAATTTGTTAATTCCACAGGGAAGTTAAATGTCATGAAATGTAACATTTCAAATTCATTTAAGTGTCTTCAACCCTTACACAGCTGTTGGTAATGGACAGAACTTCTCAATAATGTTCAACAAATATCCTTTTAACAGCCTGGTTGAACAGTGATTAACCCTCTCATTGGCTGATGATGCCAAGTCATTAAGATTTAATTAATTGAATGGCGTGATACCAGGACCGCTGACTTCTTAAGACAAAACCAATTTGGTCTTGACACCATGGCTAAAATTATTATTTATTTTAGTAAAATTTTGGTCGTGTTGTTTCCTGAGCATTCCCTGAATTAATTATATTATGTATATATTTGCAATTTCAACAAAAAAAAAAAAAAAAAAAAAATATTAGTGGACGTTAACATCCAAAAGAAACATTTGAAAAGCTGATTTGGGTGTTATTCTGAAAATTTTAAATAGCTTGGGCATTGGTAATGTCTACACAATGCTATTGGGCATTGATTGATATTATAAGTACGAGTAACCTTTGGATGTTGAAATTAAAACAATAACCATTCTTGTTTCTGTAGATTATTATTCTATATAATAAATAATAAAAAAATGGTTTCCCATTTCGTTCTATGGATTTATTTTTTAGAACATCAATCACAAATGTATACTATAGTTCATAGTTTACACACAACAATATAGTTTATACTTACACTAAATTATTTTGTACACTTGTCCAAAAGTTCAGTTCTTTATCTTACTGCCTTGGCTTGCGTTTCTTTCCTTTTTCCTGCAGCCCTATTTAAAGGATGTGGAGCCTGGCCTCTTGGCAGATAATGTGGCGGACACGCGTGAAGGAGGAAGATGGAGTACTAAGCAATAAAAAAAAGGTCTTGGTTTGAAGTCTGATATGATCAGGGAAGAGAGCAGGGTAGATGGAGCTGGAAGGAAGTGGACAACTTTGTGAAGACCCACAGAATTGTGTTCATCTCCCCAAGGAGCCCTAGTCCTTGGGCCTCTTTTTGTCAAGGCAGAGGGAAGGAGCCTGAATGACTCACGGGTCACATTCTGATGACACTGGGTAAGTGAAGAAAAAATAAATAATAATACTGGATAAGGGACTGCACACATTGCACTAGATAATGATGGGTACATTTTACAGCTTACTTGATTCACATCATATTATAAGTACTAGTATTAGGTGTATAAAATGTTTGGCGCAACAGTATTTTCTTGCATATGTTATTGCCTTAAAGCAATCAAAGTGCTAATCTTGCAAATAACGTTACTGTTGACAAATTGAATGTCATTGACCTAATATTTGTAAAACTAACTGAAATGCCGGTGGTTTGCTAGTTTACCTGTCAAGATACGTTTATTTTTTGTTGTTGTAAGGGAATACATTAAAACGTAGACAAAAATATTCACATTATCCAACATTGTCAACTTCGTTGAAAACATTTTTTTGAATGGTTATATTAGGACTTCAGACTGAAACTACTGATGTTATTGGAATTTGTTTTAAACTTCATGCCGTCCAGGCACTTGTGTCGTATATTAAAGAACGCATTGTGCTTTCTGCACTGGACAATTTTGAGAATAGAGAGTGAGAATAAACCTGGGGTTAAAAAGCCCAGATGGTCTTTTAAACCGCATCCTCACCGTAAGCAGCTTTGATTTATGAGATTCTCTGATGGTATCTCTGTTCGGATCTGGCTGCCTTTCACCTCAATCTCATCAGAAACTCTAAACTCATCAGGTTCTTCCAGGGCTGTCATTAATCCTCTGCTACAAAGCAAGGTGCGGCTGTGGAGAATTAGGGACTTTTTCTTTCCACAGAAAATCGCCTGCCAACGAATGAATGATATACTGGTGAGCAAGCATAATTTTGGAAAACCACCCCTGCTGGGCTTCTTTAAGTACCCAAACAGATGAACTCCTAGCGGAAATTTGCCATGAAATCAGTAGCCGGTTGGTGAAAAATTCTATACATTTTGCCCTTCTGGATGAATGTCTACTGCTGACCTTATGATGTGGCCTCAGAATTATAGTCTTTTCTTGCTGCATGGGTGGGCGAGAAATTGCTAATCATTTGTTTATCAACCTAGCAACCAAATTGGAATAAAAGCTGCAAAGTAGCACTTTCGATAAATCGGATTTAACTTCACCGACATTGCTATACCCCAACAGATTGTAATGTTATGTCATTCATTATATCGCACATTACAGATCCTTATTAGCCCACTTTCCTTTTTCTATAACACAAATCAAGTCAATGATGATTTGGGACAGATCTCAGCATCCCCCCCACCACACCCACAGAATGACTTTGAGCTTAGAATATTTCATTACTTATTGGCTAGCTATTTCTCCAGGAACATTTGTAAGCAGAGGTGTTTAGATCCTGCATCCACACCAACCTAAAAGTTTCCCAATAGATGAAAGGATTTAACCAAACAGGAACTTAGGACCCTGAGCAGGGGGGTTGTATTTTGTTTGTTTTCCAGGATAAAATAAAATAATATCATTTACTCACCCAAGTCTTTTATATATTGGCACACACTATTTTTGATCACATTCGGGTATTATCAATAATTGCATCAGAATTTGACAAACTAGTGTCACATGCGTGGCAGAAATTTGGGTGTGGTGTAACTAGCTAGCTAAGTAATTTATACAGTTTAACAAGCTAGCTAAATGGCGTAACTGATTTATATTAACCACAATTAATCTTGCTGCAGTTAGTAATAACTAATAATACTTATGGAACAGCTCATGTGATCACATGTTCTCACTCCTTTATTGTACCTGCCTTCGATTTCAGTTTTTGTGAAATCACTTTCACTATCGATTGTGTCCATCAGTAATTTTTTACTGTATTCATTTAAAGTTGAGAGACGACCCAACACTGGAAAAAAAAAACCACCACATCTTTTCTGTACGTCGATGAAGTAGGGTTTACATTATACTCATTACAGTCATCTTGTACCTGTTGCTGACGTAGCTGGTAAAGAAGGTACCAAGTTATTATGTACTAGTTTGGGATAATGTCAGCTTTCACAACTCATAGCTGTTGTTTTTTCAACAGCGCATAGCCATTATCTTCCTTACAATTTTGTTTTACTGAATGAAAGATTTTAGGAATCTTTCGAATATTTGGGGATTAAAAAAAAAAATTGGTTTGTGGGGACATCCTTATTTAAAGCAACATTTAAAGCATCACTGGTATCCATCACATGGTTAGGTAAAGGAACCACTAACAGGGTTGACCGTGTCATATTGATACGAGATATATTTTTTTGTTCCTTTACTTAATCACTAATAAGGAGAGCTTTTCAATATGAATATTTGATTTTCAAACATTCAATAAAAATTTTGAGTGTCTTAGAACATTTTAAAGTAGAAATGCATGATTTTGCAAAATTTTTGATTTTTAAAGTTTGTTATAACTGACAAAGAATGGTGTATTTAAACGCCTATTTGATTTATTTATTTATTTTTCGTTATTTGAATGAACTAATGGCCGGATGTTTCTCAGATGACCATACCGAAAGGGCAGGAATATTTATTTAAGTAGAGTTTTTAATGTACGATTATTAAAACCTTTCATGTTCAACACAGAAAACATATAAAGCAATCCTCTGAACATTGCAGTTACAACATTCTCATTTCTGTCTATCAGGTGATTCTTCAATGCTATACTAGTTTTTGACTGAAGGGTGTTCATTGCAGCAAACCATATTCATTGCACATCTGATCTTTTTATTAATGAAAATATGTCTGGTTAACGCCAACATGATAGTATAACATAGGCCCACAAAAATATTTAAGCCTCAGACCACTATTATTGACTTTTACAGTATGCAACAAAACTAGTACCAGTAGTCAAAGCGATGTAGAAACATTTAACATGGAACATTAATGCAAGTTAAGTTTAAACAGAAGTGTAGTAATTAATCAAAGCAGTCAGAGCCTTTTTCAAAAGATTGCTCACCAATGTTTTGTCTAACTGCCGTATAGAATCGAGACCCAGAAAGGAACACAGGTGTTTATAAAACAATACAAAGACAATGTAGACAAACTTTGTGTGAGCTTCTCTAATTATGTCATGTATTCATAGAATTCCACAGGGAATTCTATGAATTAATCGTAAACCAATATACAAACACAGTGGAGGACAGAAATCGTTAAAATCCTGGTTGGGCTTTGAGGAGGCTTCAAAGCATTGTTAGAAAGTTAAAACAGGAACAGGTCCATTTCCCATCCACATAATTCAAATTATTATTAACAACGTGACTGATATGGAATGGTTTTTACCTGCTAAAACCAAGGCTGTAGTACCAAAAAATAGTGAGCATACTGCCATGATGGTGGTCTGCTTCGGTATCAGAGCATTCTGATCTCACTACTAAAACACCCAGACCCTCTAGTTGGACATTTTACCAGCACTGATGTGGGAGAAATCAATTCAGCAACTGTCTGTTTTGTTACAATATTATTAGGATATTCCTGTGAATTGTGGCCCTGGACAGTTCAATTTTTTTTCAATACAATTCAATAGAATTCTTTGAATTACCTTAAATCTTTTCATTCAACTTTAATCCCATTTTAGAAAACAGTACATCATTTGTTATCGAACCACAAAAGCAATTCAAAAATGTTTCTGGGTATAAATGTTTTATGTTTACGTCTATTATAAATTGTTGAATTTCCAAATTGCGTTTAACTGCAAGAAAAAATAAGACTTTCTCAGGATATGACATGAAATAGTAGAAAAGCAGTGTAGGTTTGCATACCTCGCATTTCCTTTTATCTGTTTACAGTGTCTAAAATGCATGCACCGAATGTCAGGTCAGGTTCCTGCTTGGCTCCCAGGCTTGCAGGCCTTCCAGAACCTGGCAGTTCACAGGCCCCTAATCTGCTGCATGGCAACGTACTTCACTGAAGAGACCAGCCCAGGCACTTCTAGTCATCCTTGAAATAAATTCTCTTTTCCACTCACTCACACCTTTTGCATAACAATAACTTAACTCCTTAAAGGTGTCAGTTAGTGGGGTATTAGTCCGCTGTTAATACCTCAACTGAATTAAGAGTAAATCTATATGCAGAACTAGTTGCACTCTAATTTTTTTTTTCTGATCTTTTGCCGCGGACTTTAACTCCTTAGGGATCTCTTGACTTTGACACTTTGAGACCATTTTATCCTTGAGCTACGAGAGTTTAAGACTCAGTAATCAGTCTTAATAGACCTCTTATAAAACACAATGCCCGGTTTTCATCACGATACAATGTCAAATTGCATGGGCAAATCGTTAAACGTTACAGAGCGATTCAAAGGGCTAATGCAAAAAAAATTACACTTGGCTCTAGCATGGTTTCCCATATTGGTTATATCATTTTTTTGCTGTGTGGGAAAAAAAAAAAAAAAAAAAAAATGCAACAGTTTTAAAATAACCAGGGGCCAATTGTGCAGGACATATATTTGTATATA
>JAOYSI010010082.1:0-10550 GCA_025775065.1 Hiodon alosoides
ATATATTATTTAAAACTTTCTATTAAGTTTGTGTTAATTAGGTCCAAAAGAGCCATTTGTTTTGAAATTGGAGGCTATTTATTGTCATGGAAATAATTTATGAGCATGTTCATGCTTAATTCCTAGGAAAAATGTTTTATTTGACATGAACAGAAGTGTGGCAACACACTTATTTTCTTTGATTCCATTCCCTGATTTCTTAGTGGTGGGTGCTGAGTAAAGACAGATATATCCTTCATGTTTTTTATTTAATTATTTGGAATCTGCAATTATCTTTTATTTCCCACTGAATTAGGAGTCGCCTGCTGTACGTGCTGTATCTTGGTTCTCCCCAGTAACCACACATGGGGAGAATGAGGAAGTGTGACTGTGCATCCGTCCATCGAGCCATTCGGTATTAAACAAACTGCTGGGTACTCAGCCCGAATGGGAGGTTCTGTGCAGATTAGAGGACACCCCAACCAGCCTGCGGGAAAACGGACAACGTGTTTATTATTATGCTTACTTAATTGCTGCTCATTAAGTACCGCAACTTGCATTGACTTTTGCAATTAGCTACTTGCTGTAAAGTGTTGGGCTTGGCTACCCATTTAGCCCAAAAGTGACCAGACACTTTTACAAAGCAAAAAAATAGCTTTGCCTTAGAGGCCTAAAATCCTCTAACACCCCAAATTGGTACTAGCAACGGTTGCAGTTTTCAAGAGATAAGAACCTTGTTAATGTGATAGGGAGTTCGCCCAGCTGTATACTTTGTCTCTGTTGGGTTTTTATCTTAGCTTTAGCTAGCTAAAACATTAAATGGGTTGCTTTGCTGCTGTGTCCACCTGGAGTATCATAACAGCTAACAGTCAGGTAAGGTTGCTTTTATAGAGATTATCAAGGGATTTCAAAACAAAGGATGTTCATGCTGTCTCTGATATTCCTTTAGTTTTCATTGCTGAAATTTTCGTTGGTCTGAAAATTTATGTCTAAAATACATATGAATGTTTAATATGAAAGATTATGAAAAAGAAGATGTTCGTAGTCCATAAATGTCCCATTCCTTCATTACACACAATTTCCAGAGTATCGTTATGAAATGTGTTTTATTGTTTTATCAAAAAATTCAAAATAAACGCAGATAATTAAATGGCTTTTTTAAAGTTTAATGAATGGTTGAATTTAACGTCATGTAAGATATTTTATCTGGTATGTTGGTTGGTTTTACCATGGACATTTTTAAAGAAAATGCTACAAAAATAATAAATTATCTCATTCATAATTACTCTTCTATGTTCAATTTTCATTGTAAGGGCTATACAATTTTAATGGTCCCTTGCAGATTCTTTTTGTTACCTGCATCTGTGTTTCTCTGGCTTTCCTGTCTGTTTGTGTTGTTTGAAACATAGTGGGCTCAGATTAAAGGGTAAAGATTCTACCCTCGGGCTGTTGCTATGGAAATAGCCCAGCTCCAGCAATGATAGCCCATTCATGTTTGATTAATTGGTTTTTCAATGCTTCTTGGTTTGTGGAGCCCCTTAAAGGGCAACTCCACACAAAATGGAAAATTAATGGAAAATTTTCTGAAGCCACTTCAATATGTTTGGAAATTGGAGCAATGGCGTTGTAAATTATTATTTAAATGTTGGTGGTTCGGTTTTACGGGAGTGTTCTCTGTAATTTAAAATGCAGAGGGAAAGCCTTTGTTCAGGCAGCCCTTCCTTGCCAGCCACAGGAGCAAACGAAAATCTAATGCGCTGCAATTGTACTTAGTTTAATAACAGCGTTCAGTATTCATACACCGCACCACATTTTACTCCAGCGACCCACTGGGGCCAATTAAAATGGTTGTAGACCGGGCCTGCATAACAGATGCTTTAGTGCTGTTTATTAGGATCAGAACTGCAGGGGCCTCCCAACTTCATCTTGTTAGTGTAGTGTTAATCTGATTAGTTTTTACTTATGAATGTTTCACTCGATTAACAAATACCACGGCACAACTTTGCAATTTGCAGTGATTTGTTTTGCCCCTCTCTGGATCATAGAAATAGGACAACGGCTATGCTTATTCATGTTTAAGTAATATTAAACGGATTTCTGTAGCCCAAAAAACATTATAAACTACGTAACTTTGGTCGTCCGTGTGGTGCAACCACTGTTACGATTTATTGTTAGTTATTGTTTAGTTATGTTTTCATTTGAATCCATCCTTAAGATTTTTTTATATTCCTGCAAAGTATATCGTAAACGATTGATCTTTCATCAGTCCTTCAATGAATATGCATTTTGATACAAGAGCCCCAACAGGAATAAAGTTTGGTGAAGCTGGACTCGAGAGGTAGAGCTTATGATATTTTCTATTGTATATATCTTTATTTTTCTAATTTTAACCATGTTGACATGTGTGCAAATAGTGTTCTCCATTTTTCTCTGCTTCCCCATAAGATGCAATAGTTAGAATAGTATATGACCTTCAAAACAACAACAGAAACCCTAAAAATAAACAGAATAATAACAAATCAATTACCAACGTGTTGGTATTAATGTGTTCTATCTGTACATCATTCCTTGAAAATTTACAATTTATTGCTTGGGTCAAGAAATGCAAAAACAAGTAATCTCTTAGGGATTACATTGGGAATGGCAGGATAAACAAAAACGCAGAGGTTATAGGCTGATTGCATTCTACAATCCATTGAGAGTTAAAATATACTTAAATGTTAACATAAACAGACAGGGTAAGTTGTTGCAGCTAACATGGGAAACAATTAGTGACAGTTGCTAAAATCGTCACCACCAGTAGAAGGCATGAAACTTACAAATGGGTTCTACCACTTCTTTCAATAAATCTGTAGTTAAACTGTAATTAAGCAATTAATAGGTTTTGTTAATTTTGGTTTCACTTCAGGATGCTTTGTCTAATTTACTTTTCACGGTGCCACTCTCTTGAACAACATCCTTTGTATAATTGGATATGAATTGGATATGATTGTTCATAAGCAAACGGGCATAATGATACAGAAATGGTGCACATATCACTATGTGTGAATAGATAGCAGATCTATGTAAAAAATTGGTAAATTTAGAGTGTGACTTAATTGATCTGACATTTATTTGATTTTACGAGTAGCAGTAATTTGTCAACTGAATTAAGTACTGAGTTAAATATTCCAACCAATTTCTCCCACAAATTTGACACACCCACACACACACACACACACACACACATATATATATATATATATGGTGAAGAGTAAAAGACAAATATTCCTTCCAGCTCATATCCCAGAATGTCAAAGCCAGGTCCATGTCACATGACCAATTAGTCTGCGATTTGTCAGTTGGTAACATAAAAACCTGGAGAATATTCTGGCAGAGCGGGAGAGGGTCTTTATGTAGTACCTGCTTTGTGTGTTCTTTTGTTTGATTATTGATTCCTACCTTAGTAGCACTCACACAGAATATTTCTGGTTTTTGTCTGACACCCTGCCTGTTGCCAGTCTGTGACTAGGCCATATCATGTGTGTTTGTGTATGTGTGTATAATTTTATATCTGAGCAGCTTATGAAATATTGTACTATTATAATATTATATTGACATATAAAACGTAGATTTGGTGAAAAAGATGGTGACCCTGATTTAAGTGCTGGATAGTGCACATAAAATATTTTTGAGTCATATATATTTTCAGAAAGCAAGCTTTTGTTGCCTGTTTTTTTCTTGTACCAGTTGAATGTAATTAAAATCATAAATAATAAAACCAATAACTGTCAACGCTCCAAGACACGAAGAATGGCATAAAATGGAAACAGTAGTGGAAAAACAATTTGTGAACCATTGTCTGATTTTTTTTTATTCATTTATTGAGGATTTATCTTTGTTATTATATGTAATAATAACCGAGGTATATCTGCTATCATTAGTATTCAATTATATTAATTAAGCTTTTGTGAAGTTTAAAAGTGTAAAAAAATCTATTTTGGATCCTTAAGCGCCGTTTGTAACTGTTGGTGTAATTCATTGTGAGAAACAAGGCCCAGTAATAGTACAGTACGGTCCAGTGTGAAACAATATCAGGTTTAATTGCATGTCACAGTGCAGAGCTACTTCTGTGCAGGTATAAGGGGAAGGGCAATCCTTAATTCAGCTTTTGATTGCGCTGAAATGCCATGAGCAAAGCTCGTTGAATGGCAAACCGCTTGGTTTCACCTTCTGGCTCCTTTAAGAAAACTTTAAAAATAGCATGTGAAAAATGGGATGAAAAGTTTTCCATGCGTGCAACCCATTTTATTAATTCTCCTTGTGGCGACAGTAGATGCAGTTAAAGGTTTCCCATGGCTTTTAGTTAAGCTTTAGTTGCTTAGTTAAGATGTGGTTCTATCATGCAGACAGCAAATTAGGATCCTCCTGATGGTAGGCATAGGCATGTTGATTAGTTTTTTGCCCTGGTCTGGATCTAAAATCCAGTCACCGTCACATTGATCTCATGTTCATACATATACAGTGCATTGCTGGTGGGTAATGTCGTGTGAAAGTTGCTTGAGTGCTTAAGAAATTTACACGCTGCTACTTTGATAGTTTTATGGTAACTCCTCTGACTCCAGTGCCTCTGACTCCGGAACAGCTGCACTCTAACCTTCTTGCTGTAAAGCATCAAAAATGTTTTGAAGCTGTTCGTTTTTAAGCCAGCACAATGATAAGGTCAGTGATGTAGTTCTCTTTTAGACAGCGATGAAGACAATGGCAAAAAAATATCTTAATCCTTTTGAAATAATGAATAAAGGCAAAGGCAGCTGGATTGTTCTGTGAATCATCTTTCAATAATTTGTATAAGTCCTGCAGGAACAGATGCATCCAAGAGGTACATGCAGTTAGAAGTGAGCATTAAATTTGCATGGTGTAGCAGATTTTTCAGTTCTGCTTAATGTGCCGTGTGGCTGTAGGAAGTAGAGCTGACAGGAGGCTGGTCTGGGTTTCATCCTGAGTAGAGTGGGGAAACTGGGCCAAATTTGCCATAGTGGTGCTGTGAGAACAGTGGGCCTGCAAGGGCAACACCCCTGGCCTCCTGGCATCAGCGGTGAGGAAAGGAGACAACCCTACAGAGCAGAGCGACCTGACGATCAGAAGTTCTACGATAGGCAATTGGGAATTTAAAATTAGTAAAGTTCACCTTCTTTTCTCACCCAGATCCAGGAGATGACTCGCCCAGACGGCTCACATTATGACGCCGCCCGTCAGGGTCCTCTGATAAACAGATCACCTAGGATACTATCCCATCACATGAGCGCTCTGTCCCAGCTGAACTGTCAGGTTGGCCTGCGAAGTGCCCTTACCCATGGTTCCCCCTCACCTCCTGGAAGTAAATCAGCCACGCCCTCCCCCTCCAGCTCCGCCCAGGAAGAGGAAACTGATTCCCATTCCAAGGTACTGGTGTGGAAACGTTTTTCTTTGCTAAAAATGGGGGAATAAAGAGTTAACAAAGGTGCAGTGTAGGGCATGTATGAAATAAAACACTTTGTGACGTGTCCCTTCAAAGGATTATTTTAAAGGGAAAGCAAGGGTCAATTTTGAGAGTTCAGCCAGATTAGAGGTGGAGAAATGGCTGCAGAACCCTGTATATATTACCCGCTATCTCCCACACATTGCTAGTGACTCCTGCAATGATTCTAATTAACATGATATTGGTTTTTGAGACTTGGAAATAATGCAATCCCTTATCCATTTTTAGATCTCTGAGGGCAAATATTTATTTAAAGTTCTTGCACACTTTCAACTACAATATGCAGATCCAATAAGCAGCGGCCCAATTTTTGTAGAGCAATAAGTATATACAAATAAAATTAAAATTGAACCTCCCCACTGATGCCCAACTCAAAACTTCAATGGCAGTGGATCCATTCACAGTGGTAGCACCTCCATCATCAAAATCCATTTTGGCTTACACCTCAGTAATGTTGAATAAAATGCTAGGTTAGGATTAAGCATGTGTTCTGTTAGTTTGACTGTTTACTGGATAACTTTTTTATTATGTCTTGATTGTACTGTCGGTGAATGAAGTCTTGACAACACATGAAGATTCTTTTGGTTATTTTAATACCGTGGTATGTGCTGCAGGTTGAAATAGAACATTTTCAGTCACAGGAATAGCACTAGGAACTTATATGAAGTCCAAATGGGCAACGTATCTGTTCATAATATATTTATTTTCCTATTGAGGAACGCTACCAACCCTGTTGTTTATGTACTTTATTAAGGGGAAATCCAAAATTGCTGTATCTTTGGATTCGTGTTCATGAAGAATCTCATTTTAGAAACCATTCAGATGGAATTTGTTGGAGAAGAGTTTCCCCCCCTTATGTAGCTAATTCAGGCTTAAAATTTATATTGGAAGCCCTTACTATGAAATATTTAAATTATATTAAATATTGCAAAATTTTCACCACTGTGCCATTTTTAAAAAGGTCCTAAATTTTGTTGTCCCTTACCAAGTAACATGTCACTTTGCTGGTTAGGCCTTCCCCATCGTGTAAACCAAGCTTTAAAATATAAATAAAAATACTGTATGATTGATTACTTGGACAAACCTGGGCAATCTTACAGCCAATTACAATTCTGCAATGTATTCAAGACAGGAGGTATTGATTAAAGCTGTGTTCCCTTGTCGTGTAAACTCCCCTAACATAGTCTCACCCTTGGGCATATGGTATAATGGGCTCTTTTAAACAAACATTAGTAGCATTGATTGATTTTTTTTTTAATCTCCAACTTAACAATAAGCCATCAATAATTTATAAGTAATGAGTGTCGAAGAGCTAACAATAGAGTTAAATTACCCACAAGTTTGATCATTTACCACTATTATATGCGTTGATTTTTGTAATGGAAAAAATATATAGAGTCTAATCTAATTTAGTATCTGTTCAAATAGGTATCACTCCAACTTTATGTAAAAAAATATGTTTCCTGTCACTGGCTTCTTGATATCGCTATCACCAGTCAATCAGTTGGCACCAATTGCCATTCTTCAGCAGTTTCCTATTTATCAGGAAACAAATAGAGTGGCTTAGACATGTGGTTTGCAGCACAACACAGATGTAAGGAAAAAAATGGCCAAACAGAAGTTTAAGATTTTCGACCAAAAAATAGAAAAAAATAATGTTGAATACCATTATAGGTTTGGACTTTGATACTAGGTTAGTGTCTGTTAGCAGTTTACCCAAATAACTTTTTGTTATGTCTTGATTGCAGTGTAATTGGATGCAGTCATGAGAACATATGAAACAGATGAATTTGGTTATTTTAATACCGTGACATGTGCTGCCGGTTGAACTAGACATTTCCTGTCACTGAATTAGCACTAGGAACTTGTATAAATTAGTACGGTACTGAAAGATCATTCCACAGCTGAACTTTCATCTCTTCAGTATACATTTCTCTGCCTAGCTGAAGACAGCTACCAACCCTATTTCGTACACATCAAGGTAAAATGTTTATTTGTTGGTAGCACCTGAGCAGATTGTGTTGCTCGTAGATGTGATTTTTTTGTCCGACATGAACACATCTTGCCAATACGTTGCGTAATATGAGAGGTCTGAAAATTATTCCGCCCCCAAACTCTGGCCTTGTTGGATGTTTTCCGGATCTTATTTAAGTACCTGCAATGCAGTAAGATAAACTGTTGTACTTTTTCCTGTTCTTCAGCTACAGGGAGGCTTAACACTGACATCTAGTGTCTGGCTCGAGAATGCATATATCCCCGAAACATTTCATTTGATTGGTTGTTGGGTTTTTGTTGTTGTTTTGTTTTTACTTAAGTAATTACATTTATACAGAAAATAGATTGGTGAGAAATCATTTCTGGTGTTTTTCAACAATTTAAAAAATATTTTTAAATGTCTTTTAGTGTTCTTTTTTTTTTCTTCTTGAAACCATGTCTTCTATTTTAAATTTTGCATTTGGGCCTTGTCTTCGATTTTAACATGTTTCTTATAAATATGTTTAAAGGACACATGTACCTACACTTATGTCCCCTTTTAATAACAGTGTATTCAGACCATCTCTAATTTCATTCCCAAACCACCAATTACACCCTTGAAAGAAAAATACCATATGTTCCTTTATACTTGTAAGGCCAACATGATGTGTGTGCATTTGAGTTCAGTTTTTATTAATGCTAACATTTTACACTTAGTTTGGTATGTGAAATGTAATACATTGCACAGTATAGTAGTAATAGTATAAAACTGTTGTTAGATTGTTGTTGCAATTATTTGTGCTTAAATGCAGAAAACCAACCACAAAAGGCCACAATTACCTAGCTGTACGTGTGCCACAAAATATTTTGAGGTTTAGTGCATTAAGGGAGCACTGCTTTCATTGGTGCGAAGCATTTCTGTTTGACTGAACCTGTCCCATCCTCTGTGTCCAGTCGCGCTGCAGAACCTGGGGAATCAGTTTCACACATTGGTCTGCACACCTTGGTTGTTGGACACAGGACTTAAATTGTTATACGTTTTAACTTCTTTAATCTTTCTTGCACTTAAGTTCTTTGCAGAGTACCACAGAGCTCATTAAAATGCAGCAGCAATAGAATAGCAGCCGTACTGTAGATTTATCAGCATCCACATGCAATCACACTTTGGTGTGCTGAGAATGGCACATTTTCAGAAAATGGCATTTTCTTTACTGAGAGACGTCATGTTGCGATGTGCTTTGCAATGTATAAATATAAATGATTATTCCTAGAGATTATTTTGCCTTTCAGAATGTCATTCCATTAGCCTCCTTCCAATTTATTCAGCATTCACATCAAAGGAAGAAGGAACAGATGTCATTTCAAACACTTTTTGCCTCATTGCATAAAAGTGGGAGATGATTATTTTTTAATGAAACTGCACACTCCAAAAATATTATAACTAGTGAGTGAAATGGAGAAAGGGAAATAGCTTGAGTTCATCCTCACTATGAACTAGCATTTCATTAAAGTCTATAACCACCCAAATTTTTCATTTAGAGCCGAAACGTGAGCCAGACTCAGAATTTAATGAAGCATTCTGGTACCTTCTTGTTTGATTTAGACAATTTCATGCTGGGCAAAATGTATTGTTTCACTCCAAATGTCTTTCTCTTTCAATGGAGTTTTATTCATGAGGGGATATACTTAATGATCTTAGTAATGTATATTTATGTTTGTGAGTGTGTACACTTTTAGACTTTTTACTGTCTTAAACCGCTTGTACAGAAAACAAACTTATTCAAGTGACTGTCATTTTTATGTCATTGTTTTATGTTAAGCACGTGTCTTAGAGTTTCAGGGAAGGAATTTAATGTGAATTCATTAGATTTTCAATATTTTTAGCTGCACAATACATTTTACAAGTGAGATAATATTAATATAAGACGGGCATCCATGTCAGGACACTAACATTCCTGATGCCCCCCCCTTGTTTTACAGATAAATGTTCTGATGAGGACTGAAAATCACTCCTAGTATTTTTTTCCAAGCACAAATGTCAAATGTATCATTTTGGTGAAAATGGAAAAGAGGACTCACCAATGTTTCATACTCTGTATTGATTTTAGTGCATATGTGTTAAATTAGGTTAGATAGATTTTAAAGCTGTGCCGTTGTATGAGGAACGTTTTCTATTTCAGCCCTGTGGGAAAAAAAAATTGCTGGAGAACATGCAGCCGTCTTAGCGATTCAAAATAAATCTAAAAAAGCGAAACTGTTCTCAAATTCAACCTGGCCAGAGGACCGCCATGCAGCTGGCTGGTTTTTAAAATGAAAACACAAGTTTGTTTTCCGTTGAAAGCTTGCGCTGTAGATGACAATGATGAAAGTAAGTGGGAGAGCCCTGCTCTGGCTTTTAAGATCCCCTTCATTTGTTCACTGAAGTAGATGCAGATCCATGTATTCTGGGCCCGTTTTTTATCTTGAAATCCTTGATGAAAATATTTGAAAATGTAATAGAGTTCATGGCGTTACACTTTTGTTTGATTAAGAATTCTCTGGAAAATATGCTGCAGGAGCTGCTTGGGAATATCAGCTGCTATTTTGGTCCTCGTGTGTGGTACTATGCGGTACACTACTAAAAATACAAAAGGCACACTGAAATTAATTGCAACCAACGTTTTATGGTGGGATGGAACAGGGTTGTGTTAGACAGATTTTAGACCTGACCTCATTACCAGAGATCTGTGCATCATTTCTGAATCCCACTACCATGAAATGTCATTTTTATAAGGCCAGAAGAGCTAGCACATGCTGTCTAAACCTAAGTGAACGTTAATAGCCTTTCAAGTTTAAATAAAGCCATGCTTTATTTTTTGTGTGGTGCACCATGTGGTGTACTTCTCTAAAGAAGAACTTCTCTGATGGTCTGAGGTGACTCAAATCATGCTTCCTTTAGAACAAACACACATTTTCACTGAACGTACGTGTCATTTATTATTTAGATTATATTCTGCTACTTTACTTCTGCATGGCCTGGATTTCATCAATTATGGAAATAATTAGAGGTTGTACGAAGGAGTACGAATTTAGTATAGTTGCTATTGTTGTTGATTAT